>JAQFZN010001574.1:0-15062 GCA_034687075.1 Geophilus carpophagus
TCAGATCTAAAAATATGGGGCTTTTTAATTTTTAAAGTTTTATTTCTCTAGCTATCATGGTTTTAATGCAAAATGCCTCAAAGTTAGAAATAAGTGTTAAAACTGCTTTGTTGCAGGACTTTTGTCCTGGGGTGTAGTAAAATCATCAACTATAGTAATCATGTACATTGAATTATTTAAAAAACTAGGTGTAATTGTTCCTACAACTACATTTTATTCTCAGATTTTTCTATTGTGACTTTCCTGTGTGGCTTTTTGGTCATCTTCCCCTTAGCGCATGTTTTGCATCATAACTCTTTTTGCTTAAATCTAAACCTTTTATTGAGTTTTTATTTTTTGTTGGGTTTAATAATTTAAAATTTAAATGGCATCCCTAGTGTTAGCAATCAATGCCTATTATTGAATAATGTGTGCTTTTACAATGAAATTACAAACTACAGTATTGTGTTCACCTTTTAACACTAAATCACCTTTCTTATTACACGCTATAAACATTATCAAAAAACACTGTAAAACCATTTAAAACAATTTTTGGTATTGATAACAAGTTATAGTCAAGATCAGGTATGTATAATACATTCTTCAATCTAATATCAAGTAAATACACGTTTTGGTACAAGTCTGGTCGTGTTATTAAAGCAAAGAGCTTTAATAACACGATCAGACTTGACAGGATTCACATTGATTTCTATTTCCTCATAGTATAACAAAATGTCAGATTAGTTTATCATATGGCTTGTTGCTCCTGAATCTACAATTAATAATAATTGCTGTTGCGGCTAGTTTAGATGTCCTGCTCTAAGCCTAGTAGGCTTATGGCAGAACAATTATTTACTTATCAATGAATTATGTGGTTACCATTATTAGTGTTTTTTATTCTGTTGATTGTTGTTGTTAGGTTTAAGCTAAACCTTTTAGCATGCTTTACTGTTGGAGCATGCTGTTCTTGTATGCTGCAGCACACTATTGTAATAGTGTGCTGCAGAACTATTGTAATGAGTTAAAAGATAAAATAAAATCAGCTCTCACAGAGCTCAGTAAGAGAGGAACTCTTTTTAACTACATTTGGCTCCTGTCTCACTTAGCCTCAATTTGCTGCCAAAGAAACTAAGTCCATGTAGTTTATAACAAACCCCCTCTTTTTTCCTCCACTAACTGTTCTTGCCCAACCCGCTGATTTCCTCATTGAGGAAGTTGCAAGGGCTGGAAAGGAAAGGCCCCTGCGAAGCCACTAGAGTACGACTTCATGGGTAGTTAGACAAGAGCCTACCTTCATGATAGGGGCGGCTAGTGCCACGAGACTAATAGGGTCTCCCTGCCAAATTTTCCTGTTTTTCCCTAACCAAAGAGTGACCTGTGGTCACTCTTTAGGTTTCCTATTCCCACCATTTGTTTGTACGGACAAGGCAATCAAGGGGCCAGAACAATTGCTTATTTATGCACACTGTCTTATATTGGCTTGTACACTTTACATCATTATTAGGGAAAGGATTTTCTGGGATTAAAAACTCTTAAAATCGGGTGGGATTCGGGAGGCAAAACAACCCATTTTCAGGCATGAAAAAAGTCATTTTTGGGAAAATGAGGAGTTGAAAAGGTCATTTTGAAACAATCAAACATAAAAAAAAATTTTAAATTAAAAATTTTGAGAAATTTTTTTAACTAAATTAGAAAGTTTATTTATTATCTAATAAAAAATTATTTATTTAAATTTAAATTATTATTTAAAATGTAAACTAGATTCAGCATTTCAATAGTTATTCTGATTACTGATTATTTTAACTCAAAGTATATTTTTATAATCAGTTATTTTAAATAATTAACCCAATTTGGCATGATTTGATTGACTAAAATTTATAAATGTTATTATTTAACATTATTTATAAATTTTAACCAATCAAATCATGCCAAATTAGGAAAATTCGGAACTAACAGGTCAAATTGGGACTAAGGGGTGAAATCGGGATTATCCCGAATTTTTCATATGGCTTAAAATGTTTAACATTGTTAAATACATCAAGAAAATTGTTTTTCCCGAAATTTAGAGCACTTTAACGCAATCGGGAAGGTTCCGGATATTCCTTTCCCTGGTCATTATACACCTTTGATGAATACACTTTTTCAATATCACACAATCTTTATTATTATTACTCACATGTTTACATAGTTTCAACATACCTATTTTTGCCTTTATACATTTTATCATTATTATTTATTTTCACTTAATTTTTTACTGATATTGTAAGTTGTATAAGTTCTCCCCATACATCAGTGTCTGGGGAAAAGCAGAGTGCAGCCAGAAATGAGAGGAAGAGACCAGTCTAACCTAAGAGCTAGTTAAGAAGTGATTTTATTCTTCATTAAATTTATAGAAGGAAACTTAGAGTAAAACTCTCACTAGGTGGAGACAAAATTAGAACAATTTACATAAATTATGGAGCTCCAGCTGCCCTCTGGAGACCATCCATATTAACTAATAATAATAATAAAACTTAATAAATCATTGATAAAAACCATTAATAAACAATAAACAAAATATCATGAACTAGAATGAATCATGAAGTCCAGCCTCATGGGCCAACAGATATCATTATTGCGTTCTCTCTATTTTTATATTCTTTTTTTGTGTTTGGCTTAAATTTACAGGGCTTTTTACAATTTTTGGTTATTGACCTGCCATACTTCAGAGTTGCCACAACATGGTCATACTCTGAGGGCAAACCATTTAAAATTGAGTAAACATGTTGACCTTCATCTAATAATGCGTCTCCAATCTTCTTGCATTTATTGAAAATTGCTAATGCATGATTAATGAATTTTATCACTTTTTTCTCTTTTTTCATTTTTAACTCAAAGAGTTTGGCTCTGCATCTGTTTTCTCTTCTCTGACCAATTGGCCTGGTGTGACCCCCCCCAATCGAACCACCCTGTCCGATAGAGGTCACTGGGATAAGCGAAGAGGGCTCAAGGATATGTGGTCGTGACCAATCAGAAGTCTCCCTCTGATCGGCCACTTGACTTAGTCCACATCCTGTCCGAAGGAACAGAGTCTTGCTTTGGGACGCGCATCAAAAAGATCACGTTTTCAGCACTCTTGGTTTGACGCACATCTGACATTCCTCGTGAACTTAGATGATGGACCAAGGGAAAGACAGTCTTGCTCTGACGGCACAGTCCTGTCAGTCATTAGACATGGCCCTGTGATTGGGCAATTGTTGATTTGCATGGCCATTTGCCTATATTTTTATTTTTCTCTCTTACGCGACCTCTTCTGGTGGTTAAGTTTTACATAGTGCACTATTCTGGTGCATTATTTTCCTGTGTTGTCTTTTCTTTTATCCTTTTCTATTTTCTTTCATTTCTTTATGTTGTTCTCTCTTCTATCTTTTTTATGTTTCTAGTTTTATACTTTTTATTAATTTTAGTATTATTATTGTGACTTTTCCATAGAACCTGCCTTCTCCACCCATAGACAATTGGTTGCGCAGCTTGATCAGTTTATTTTATTCTATTATTTAATATTTAGTTATTTTATTAGTTTTATATAATTTAACGTTCTATTTTGTAGTTTGTAATTATATTGTTCAACTCAGTATTGTTTACTTTAGAATAGCTCATTCTCTTAGAGAATGCAGCATTGTTTTAACATTCCACTTTTATGTTTTATTTTTAATTGGCATTTCATGCTTTCTGTAAATAAATAGTTGTAATTTATAATAAATTTGTGCATAGTTTTATTTCCTATGACGTCACACACGTCCTGAGTAATGTCTCACACTCAACAAGAAATTATTGCTTTGGACCAAACAAAATTTATTAAAAAGATAATAAAGTGATCTGGAATGGAAAATTCCAAACCAACACAAACTTCAACAAATTTATCTCAGAGAATGCAAGATTATTCATCTGGAGAGAAATGGACTCAGGAACCATATTGAGAATTAGTCAATTTGCTAATGTATTTATCTCAAGAAACTCGCCCAGATATTTCTTTGCCAGTGGCATTTTTGTCACAATAGCTGGGCTTTCCTAGAAAAGCACATTGCTTTGCAGCAAAGAGCATTCATTGATATCTCCAGGGTACAAGCAGCTATTCCCTTGTCTTTAGAGAATTTCAAAAGTACTTTGATGATACTCTGATTCAACATAGTATACTGTTTCTCTCGATGCTAAATCCTTTGTGGATACACTTTGTGACGGGATGAATAGATTTAGTGTGTTATTTTGCTACAAGGCTGAATACTTTATTGTTTAAGTTTAATTGTTAGGAGTGGCTTTGCCCACATTTGTCCATCATTGTTGAGGACAAATAACACTTTGTTTTCTCTTTTGACTGTCCAATGACATTTAGTTTTCTCTTTTGTCCTCTCTGATTTTGGGTATAAATAGAGGAGAGAAACACAGAGAAATTGCTGCTAAGCCACTATACTTGCTAAACAAAACTCTTGTCATTTGATCACTGATCTTTTGTCATTCTGTAAGTTCAGAACCGAACAATAAGCTGTCTTGCTTGTACACATAGTCCCGATTAGGACAATAAGTTGTTTGCTTGTCAAACCAGTCCCGTTTAGGACATTAAGCTGCTTGCTTGTATCAAATAGTACTGCTCTCCTACATTTAGCTGATTGTCCTGGATAAAGAAGCCTGTATGGGCATGTGGTAACATTCGCCTGTAGTGTTATCTGTTCTTCTAAGCCTGTGACCTGTCTGGCGCAAACTTCTTATTCCTGTTTTGTGACTACTTGTTTCTATCTTTTTCTATCTTCTATCTCATTTCTACATATTGTACCTCTTCAGTACAATTTATGTTGTGATTGTATTTAGTTATGTATTTCTTAATCATTTATTTTACTTGTGACGATGTAGGATTCAACCCAGACCAAACGATGATCTCAACATGTGAATAGTCTCTAAACATCTCGACTTAGACTTCTAACCGATTCCCGACACCGCACCTAACTTGACCAATCACCCGATCGCAATTTCACTACCTCAATTCCTACTCTTAAATTCTTATTATTTGTATCGTGAGTTTATTACCTTTATTAGTCATTTTTTTATTCTTAGATTAGTTAAATATAATCAGTATTTAATCTGTAATTTATAATTTTACTGTTTGTTTATCTTAAGATCAGTATTTAGCCAAGCTAGCTAATTTATCCTCATTTTGTATCTTATATTTAATTCCAATGAATATCTAGTCAACTGCAATTATCTCAGAATTATTTATGCTTAATTTATATTTTTATAATTTGTATTGACGATTAACGCAACCTTTGTAGAATTTAACCTTTTAGTATTTTTGCTTGTATTCTTAACTATTATCATTGATTATACAATTAGTATTATCCACAGATTTGTAATTATTTCAATCATTTCATTGTTTATTTGTAGTGAGTAAAATAAATGTTCACGTTTTGATAATTTAGCTTTATTTATTTTAACAATACTTCAACACTTTGCTCCGGCCAACCGTCACAACCTATTCCTCAATTTACACTGAAGATATGTTCTGCACAAAACCGTGTTAATCAAAATCTTGAATTTTGCTATGTAAAACCGTGTAAAACAAAATAAAACATTAAAATGTGCATAATTTAGTTATTTATTTACATAAAACAAAAGTAAGACATCTAAAAAAACACAAAATTAATAATAAGTTTAATTACTGTCTTCACTTTCTTTAACTATCAGTCATTTCTCCCTGATGGTATGATGTCACTTTCATCACTTGATAGGTCTTGATGCGATTCTGGTTCACTGGTTGATGAAGGGGAAAGATCTCAGATCCAGTGCTACCAAAGAAATGAGATTCGAAAATGACTCAAAGTGAAAAAGCTTGTAAAATGCAGCCGAATACACATTTTTATTAGTTTTTTAAATCTGTTAATTTATCAATCGTGTAAAACCGATATCGTGTAAAACAAGTAGCGTATAAATCGAGGAATAAGTGTAGATTATTTGCAAACAAATGACATGCCTGCAGACATAATGACAAATTCCACCTGAAAAGGTAGCAAGCATATGCTTACAAATTAAACTTAAAAATATTTGAATATTGCATTATGCAATAAGATAGTGTTGAGCAAATATTGTATTTAATTAAACTAATAATTACAAGAATTATTATGTATGTTAGTATGCTGGTATTGTTGTAAATCTAAATAGGGTAAAATATGTGCAAATAAACCTGTGCAAGTTTTCTATTATAAATTTATAAATATCATCCACAATGGAATTTTTTATATTAGTTCACATTGCTATTATATCCTCTTTGGAATAGGTATCAGGATGTCAAATCTTCTAATAATTAATCTTTGCTTAATACAATAAACACCACATCACAAAGAAAATCAAATCCAATATCTTCTGTAGCAGACTCTTCTTTTTTAAAAAGCCTGCATCTGCAACTTTTTTATATTATCTCACAAAACTGCTCAAACATTTTCATTTCATTTAATCTATCATCTGATCCTTCCTCCAAACAATTGTGTATCCAGTGTTTTATCTCATTGCATCTTTGACATGGATTAATTTTAGGAGTTATTTTTTCTTTTCCTGTCATTAATCCTGGTTTCTTTTCAATATCACTTTTTCCATAATCTTTCTTCAGATAATCTTAACTTCTTTGCTTCATTTTGGGGAAAAATTTTTGGCCTTTGATGAAAAGCAAGATAAACAGGTACTTCTTCTACTTCTTCCTGTTCTGACAAGTCTTCACTAGAATCTTCTGTAGATTCATCTTCTTTATCCATTTTCTTTCTGTGATCTAGAAACACTAATTTCATTCTATAGTTCTTAGGAAGAGAAGCCACAAGTACAAATAATTGAGGTTCACTGTTTCCTTCAATAATGAAATTACTTCTCTTGGTGCAGGATACGGATCAGAGATTTCATTATCTTATTTTTTATTAAATTTTTATTTTTTTGAATTAATTACTGAGGCTTCTTTACTTTCTTCTCATGCAAAGCCCATTCTTTAGGTGCTAAAGAAGAAAAATATTGTTCAATTATTGTGGTGATCTAAAGTCCCCAAATAGGATTAATGAATGTTATGTTTAATATTATTATGATTATTGTTTAGGATTTAAGATTTTATAATATTATATTATTCTTTTGTATTATATTATAGTGATGATTGACATGTATAATGGATAGCCCGCATGCAGGTTGCGTGCCACGGCTAAAGATGTTAAAACAATGAGTGTATGATTCATACGTCTGTCATATGACGTAATTAAAAGTGGCTATAAAAGCCCATCATGATCTGTATGATATTACCACTTTTACTGCAGCCTCTCCCCCATGTGGACCGTGCTCAGCCAATGTCAATCTGATGTACTTATTTTACAAAAGTCTGTGAAATAAACCATCTCGTATTCTTTATTATTCTTACAAAGGTCTCAGCTCCATTCATTTCAACTCTCACACTGACTACTGATTAACATAGATTTATTCAAGACAGGTGGATAAAAAATTAACTTTATGTGTATAAGGTTTTAATTTGTAAATTAAAGTTATTAATTTACATTATTACTTTTACATACATTTTGGTATATCAGGTTTTATACATGTAATTGCCACAAACAAGATAAAATATTAATACTGTAATGGGACTCAGGACATGTGTGACGTCATAGGAAATAAATGAATCATAAATATAATATCAAACTGCAACTATTTATTAAAAGTACTAAATAGTAAAATGAAAATAGAACATTAAATCAAACATTAAATAATAGAATGTTACAAACAATGCTACATTCTCTAAGAGAATAAGCTATTCGAATTTAAGTTAAACAATGCTAAGCTACAAAATTACAAATAAAACATTAAATTGCATAAAGAACATTAAAGTTATACTGTATAAATGCACGTAATGACTAACTACTAAAAATATAATAAAATAAATAACCAGGCCGTGCACTTTCATCTAGGGGTAATAAAGGCAGGTTCTGCTGAAATGTCACAAAAAATATTAAATTACTAGGTGATTAAAACTATAAACATAAAGAGGACAGCACAGAAATAATAAAGCAGGCAAACGACCACACAAATCAGCAATTGCTCACTCACAGAGCCATGCCTACTCACAAGGCCTTACCTACTCACAAGGTCATGTCAATATATCAATTCAAGATCGAAGCAAGTCTGGGCATAACAATAGCTTTCCCCCTTATTTATAGGCAAAATAATGAAGAGTTTATTTATCTCAAAAGGGACAATCTAATAATAATTTATCATTGGTTATCTTAATAATTAAAAGCAACTAAACTCTTAACAAGTAATTTATTTATTTTTAACAATTTGTATTACATAACTATTCTTATGCCCTTGAGTGGTAAAATTAACAAATAGAGTTTTTGACTCATTCTGTCACAATACACATTTTATAATTAATCAAACATAATAAACATAAGAAAAAACAATATAAAGAAATATAGATAGAAAAGAGAAAAGTAAGAAAGTCACAAAACAAGAATAAGAAAGATAAATGCCAGACAGATCATACACGTTAGGGCCACATTATATCTCCTAGGAGACATAAGTGTCAGGCAAATGGCCATGCAAATACAGCAATTGCTCTTGACAAGAGACTTTTCAAGATAACAGTGATACAATACAGATTTCTGCATATCAGTGATCATTTCTACAGAAACTTACACAGAAAGTTTATAGAATGCCCTAATTATAGTAAAAAGAAATGAAAGTTTTTCTTCTTATTTACAGGGCAAAATAAAGAGAAACTACTTTTACTAGGGATTATTAAGATAGCTAATTTTGATTGGTTATGAAAATCAAATAACTACATTTAATTGGGTCAAATTAATAGTGTGATTAATTGGGCAGAGCTCATCATACAATTCAAAAAGAGCACTTGAGTGTTAAAATACTAAATTAAATTGGCTTGTTGCACTCTGGTGGTAAAATACTAAACTTATCTGACTTAAAAATGTCACAATTTGATTTGAAAATGTAAGGCATTTTATTATTCTTGTTGTCATTTATTAGTACAATTGAGCAGAAGTGTAACAAGCAATTAAAGCACCAGTAGCTTGTCAACAAAAATTTGCTTTTTATAACTGCATGTGTATAGAATAATGGGATCTAGATATAATAGATATCTTGATCAATAACTTTCATGTTTTTTTTTAACAAGACGCCTATGGCCTCGGCCATATCAGCCATAGGCTATTTACGCCTCTGTAATTGAGAGCTCAATACAGACAGTGACGGATTTAGGTTGGTTGGCCTGGGCACAGAAGCAGGGCCGGATTTACATATAAGCAAAAGAAGTACCGTATTATAGCGCATGTAGGTCGCCCCTATGGAAAGACCGCACCCCGCACTTGGAAATATCTGATTCAGACTCAGATATTTCTGATTTTAATAGATTTTTAACAAATTTATATATTTTTTGATATTGTTTTTTGTATACGCCTTACCCTCATATAGGCCACAACAGGGGTGCGGTGCATGTAAAATTGTGTATAGGTCGTGGATTATGTGCGCTAAAATACAGTAGTTGTTTTGGGCCCCCCACCCATCCGAGATCCCGGAAAAAATATTATATATACATTATGTATATAAAAAAATTAGTTACATGAGTATTCATATACAGTATATTATACTGTATATAAAGAGATAATAATAAGTGTATTTTTAGATTCTTTATAAAATTAAATTTATTTTTTTTAAATGGGTAAGGGCTAAAATTTTTTTTTCTCAGAATCCTGCAATACCTACAGTAAATCCGGCCCTGCACAGAAGAAAATATTGGGCCTCTTAAAAAAATGAGATAGACAGGTAATATAAAAATTGCATGTTAACCATATTTTTAAATAAATAAAAAATGTTATCTACTATTAATTATTAGTTTGAATTTAAAAAAATATTAAACTTGTACTTAATTAAAATAAAAATTAAAAAAAAGTTTAAAGTTGGGGTTTTGCTCGACCACTCAGAAGTCGGGTCCAGAGTATGCGCCCAGTGCGCCCTTCGTTAAATCTGCTTCTGAATACACATTTTACAGCATGTGACGAAGTCAACTGTATTGGGTTTATTTTCATTCTAGTTACATCATTGTATGTCTGGTACTCATCAAAGTTGTAGTTGGGGTTGTGACGGTTTGGCTGGAGCAAAGTGTTGAATAAATAAACTAAACTATGTTTTCTCAAAACAAATGAACACTTATTTTAATGAAACAATAAAACTACTCACTACAATGAACTGATTGTAATAATTATTAATCGATGGATAATACTAATTGAATTAATTAATATAAACGGAATGCAAATAAAAGTTATATAAAACTATCGTGAGTTAATGGTTTTTAACGATAATTATAAATGAATATATTAAATATAAAAATGATACAAAATAATCTAAAGATAGTTAAAGTAAAATTATATAAAAGACTAAATGCTAATTAATTCTAACTAATCTACGGATAACATAATAATAAATTAACTGATAAATACTGATTATTAATCAGACTAGCTTAACTCAACTAATCTATAGATATAATACTAAACAAAGTAAAAACTCACGATATAAAGGTCAATTGAATAAATAAGGTAGAAAAATACTTTCACAGTTAGGATGAGGAAAAGCCGCGATCGGGTCTTTTGTCTTAGTCTGGTGCGTGTCTGGAATCAGGTAACGGTGATGTTTAGGGACTATTTATAATCGGTGTCATCGGTCCGTGTAAATACCTATATTGTCACAAGATAGATAAAATATTAATAAACACACATAAACAATATGTCACGACATAAAATAAAACATAAGAAAGCACAATATTTAGAAGTAATAAAGAAGATAGGATAGAATAAAGGCAAAGAAGTCAACGGACAAGAACAATAGGTTTGCGCCAAAACAGGTCGCATCTTAACACTACAGATGAGTGTTAGCATGGTCGGAACCGACTAAGTGTACAAGAGATACAGCTTTTGGCCTGAACCAGCTATGCGTTACGAGCAATGCAGCTTTTGGTTCGAATCCGAACAAGGTTTACGAGCAGTGCAGCTTATGGTTCGAATCCAAACAAGGTTTACGAGCAGTGCAGCTTATGGTTCGAATCCGAACAAGGTTTACGAGCAGTGCAGCTTATGGTTCTGTGTGGAACTTACAAGTTTTGTGCAAAAGATCAATGATCAAATGGGCATAGTTTTGTTAGGCAAATATAGTGGCTCAGCAGCGGTTTTGCACTGGTTTTCTCCTCTATTTATACTCAAAATAGAGGAGAACAAAAGAGAAAACTGATTGTCATTGGACAATCAAAAGAGTAAACTAATTATTATTTGTCATCACTAATTAGAGGAAATGGACAAATTAGAGGGTGTGGCCGAGTTAAACAATAGAAATCTTAAACAATTAGACCTAGAAGCCTGGTGGCAAAATAGAGCACCAATTCTGCTCAGGCCATCACAGGGTTAGAAGGACAAACAGAAGAGTTAGTAGCACAAACATGGAATCAATCTATGCTCAGGCCCGGTTCTGGCGGTCATGCATAGCGTGCCTGCACGAAGGCGGCTGACTGCAGGGGGCGGCCATGGACACCCAGGGGATCTTTTTTTAGGTCTTAAAGTCTTTTTTAACCAAAAGGGGTGGCTTATATTGCATGGCATCATGGCGGTTTCGCCTCTAGAACCAGGCCTGTCTATGCTTGAATTCCTTTAAAAGTAATGCAATGTATTGTGTAGGCGGTTTGACATCTGTCACAACTATCAGAAACAAAATAAATAATAAATAAGTACATTAAAATAATATAGTGAAGCTTTGTCAATAATAAAATGTAACGTTTTTTAAGTAATCAATCGTATTAAAAAAGATTAAACAATTGCAATATGTACGATTTCTTTTGGATGTCAAACAAAGATTCTTTATTTTGCTTTGGCTAATGTAAAAATAATAAAATCCTCTAAAAGATTTTATGATAAACAAAAATTATGTTAAAATTTATGAAACTGCTTCTTGTCAATTAACATACATAATTCATTAAGCCATAACTTTTCATCTGAAATTGAAAGTTAACGTCTTTAATTTTTTGCATTTTTTTTTAAATAATTTTTTATGTTTATGAAATGAAAACATAAAAAAATATGTAATAAAAAAACAACAAAATCAATTTACATAGATAAAAATTTTACATATATAAGAATGTAGCTGCCACAGTAAAATTCAAACTCCACACGACTCATCTAAGTCAAGGTAAAGTACTACATTAATAATTGCATGTTTAATACAAAAAAATATATTCTATCATCAGTTGAGAAACACAATTTGAAAAAATTACAGTTAATAATGTAGAATTAATTCACGTGCTTACATCGTACAGATGATTCGTCGGTTTAGACGAGCAAATGAAGTTCGAAAACTCACCAACGAATATTTAGAATATTCGAATATTGAAGTACCCGAATTAATTCCCAATTTAAAACAAAACTACAAAAATGTCTTTACTAATTTCTATTCTGCAATTTGGTTGGTAGTAATTCTTATTACATTAGTAGTATGTGGCGATAAAGTTTTCAGTCGAATGAAATATTACTACGACTCACCGTACAAGGTTCAAACTTCTATAGATGATGCTCTTATGGGCGACATTCCAGCATTATATTTATTGCCTGCGCAAACTGACCAAAGTGTGGATTTCGAAAGAAAAGTAAAGGAAAAACATCCAAAAGCACAAAGTACGTAAAAATAAAAGTTAACTAACATGTTATTACGAACTAATATATAAAATAGTATTAAAATAAGTTATTTTCATTCATTCTAACAATTTTTAAAATATGCCACATATTGTTCTTTGTATAATTTTATTTTGTTACAGTACTAATATATATAAGCAAAATAAAGACTAATTTAATTATTTTATTAATTTATTGATTATAGTAATAAT
Organism: Geophilus carpophagus; assembly: GCA_034687075.1. Lineage (NCBI taxonomy): Eukaryota > Metazoa > Arthropoda > Chilopoda > Geophilomorpha > Geophilidae > Geophilus > Geophilus carpophagus. Next base: position 12,905 of record JAQFZN010001574.1, read on the forward strand.
AATAAATTAATAAAATAAAAATCTTAAGCACGCATGTAAAAATAATAATAATAATAACTTATTTGTATTTTGTATAGTGTGTGAAATGCTTACACAATTTTACGAGGACAATGAAACAACTATTAAATTAATATGGAATAAGAGAAGCACAAAAGAACTACTAACAGGGGTGACTTATACTTGGGTAAGTCTCTCTTACTGTAATCTACCATTAAATATGCATCAATCGCATTAAAAAAAGTTAATATTATAGATAATAAATAATTGATAAAATGGCTGATCTGATCTAATCAGAACCTTAAAAATATTATTAGATTAAAAATGATAGAATAGTCCATACTGAGGTGAATAATTGAGCCGTACACAGTTGTAAGATATGAATAATATATGTGGTGGTGTTTATGAACTGCTAAACACATAGAGTTACTTGCTCTTTACAAAAATCTCATACAACAAGATGTGATCAACATGAGAGCTTATCTCAGAATACAGATGATACAATAACATCACACATGTTATATACGTACAGTATACACTCGTACAAAGGATGTGACATCCTCACCACACGCGCCAGACACACGACCTGCATGTCTGCTCGTTACTCGTTACAACAATAGCACATGTCAATCACAATATAAAAAACACTTCTTAATTATAATATCCAACATTATAAATTAACTTGGCATCTTTCAGATATCACACATACAGAAAAATCCCTACTGTTTTAGTTTTATCCTATTATCCTATATTTTCAATCAGTTAAATACATAGGCAGACTGGCCATTTGGAAAATGTTTAAAATTCCAAATGGGCCATATACCATTTGAGATATTTTTCTAAATATGTACATAATATACCATTTTATTCAGTTGTATTTTTAAAAAATTTCATTTATTTTTCTTTTGTTAAGTAAGGTAAATTTTAATTTTTAGGTGTAATATATGTTTATGTGTGGGTCTTTATCATTTTACCTAGCCCTACCCTGGTCTGAAGTTAAATTTGTCCGGCTGGCCTGAGTCCAACACTCTACATTGGCCCGACTTAACCTGACTCAGCCCGAATCCAAAGCATCCTAGGAAATAAATAATCAAAGCTGCCTTATAAACAGAAAAAATTGGTCATTTGTTTACATTGCTAGTAACTATTCACCACCCCTATGAATCTTAATGTAAAACTTTGGAAGCACAAATTTTCTACTCAGTCACCGAAGCGCTGATTATAGTCATACAGTGGCAGAACTTCAAAGTTTTGGCCCCCTGCAAAAGAAATATGGGCCCCCAATAATGTTTTTTATTTAATAAATAGAAAAATCTGCAGATAATTGATGCGCAATATATATTTTTTTAATTGTTTTCCAATTTTTTTGAATTTTTTTTAAATTTTTTAAATATTTTAATTTTTTGATTTTTTGGGGCCTCCTATTGCTGGCGCCCCCTCCCCCCCCCCTCCCGCAATGATGGACCCGGCGTCCAGTAGTTTTGCCACTGTAGTCATAACAGATTTTTTGGCTAATTATATTATTTCCTTTGTTTTAGGTAAGAAATAAATGTTATTCAATAACAATTTCTCTATGTTCTAAACAATTTAATTAAAAATAATCTATTTTTGTCAATGTTGTATTTTAAATACATTTAAATATAAATAAAAAAAAAAAGACATTTTTTTATTTATGGGCTGGGCCGATAATAATTTTTTCCACACAAAAATATAGGGCCAGTCTTCCTGGTTCAATATGTCTCAACTGAACTGTTTATTCGACCAAAATTTCTGTAATGTTACTCCAAAGATAGTCTGGTGATATTAAAAGTTTATTTATAAAAATTTATTTATAAATGCTAACTTTCTCTAACTTGAAATACTACTGTTAAATATTTTTGGTAATTTTCTGTAATGGGTGTTTTCAATTGAAAAGTGTTCTATAAATCAGTATATTGAATTGACACAAAACATTATTTTATTTCATACAGGGAAGAAAAGAGTTCAGTGACAAACTATCACGAAATGAATATTACTCAGTAACAGGAAAACTAACAAAAATTAGAAATGGTATGTGCATATTAGTTTGTGAACAGTTTTTCTATAGCTAGGTTCACACTGCTGTTCACACTGCAGTAGCAGTAAGTAAAGTAAAGTATGAGAAGCAAGGAAAGTAAGTAAG
>JAQFZN010001575.1:0-15062 GCA_034687075.1 Geophilus carpophagus
TCTCCTTGGTCAAAACCACTATTTTCAGAGCAGGCACTTTTAATTCTGTCCAAACCACCCCAGAAGACACCTTTTTTTTTATATAAAAGGAGTGGATATCCCATTAAAACTTTGGAATGGTGGAGACAAGAATGGGTATATAGAAGAAAGCAATGAAATTTCTATAATCAGGTTATGGATTTGATATATAAAAAGACGTGTTTAAACTTATAACTTTCTTGATCGGTCAGGTTTTCCATTTTGCCAATTCCAGTTTCGATTAGGTGAAACGGGATTAGGCAAAACGGTATTAAGCGAAATAGGATTGACTGTTCTGCCTAAAAAAATATTAAAATTATTTTAGGTGCAATGAAATTAGGTAAAATGGGCCTAAACCATATTTTCTTGCATAAGGAAGGGGGGAGAAACAAATTTTGAAGTTCCACTAGTGTTCTTTATGCATTTGATTTTTATTAACAATAATTTTGACAGTCAGTGCATCTTTTATTTTTCATGTTAATTTTTAAGCAAGTTGTTTTCTAATTTTGTTTGAGCTTTGAGAAGTGAAACATTATAATATAAGCAGTTTTTTTTATTTTTAATAACTTTAATTTTACTATTAGAGGAATTACTTCGTTTATTCGGTGACCCAACAGTATAGCCCGGGCAAAATGGCCCGGTCTAAAAAAACCGGACATAATAGCCCACAACTTAATAGCCTGGGCACAAAACAGACTGGTCAAAACAAACTGGTCAAATAAATCCAGACATAAAAACCCCATCAAAATAACTTAATCTAAAAAAGCTTGGTCACAAAATAGCCTGGTCACAAAATAGCCTCATTACAAAGAGAGCTAACATATGTTAATGTCTTTAGAAAATTACTAGAATTAAAACAAAATATAAGTCCATTAACTATAATGTGTGACTTTCGAAACTGATCAATTAATTTATATACTGACGGATGATGACAATCTACTGTCTGTTGAAAAGCACGATGCCACCTTTCAACTGAGTTATTCATATGAGGAAGGCCATCAAGAACTCTATTTCGAACATTCTATATTTGAATGGCAAATCGTGGTCTATTCTTGTGCCATTACGATGTAAAGAGCCTATATAATTTTTTTCCTAGTAATTGATTATGTCATTTAGATTATGGGGACAACTTGCAACTAATGCTATAAAAGCATCTAACACATCATCAATTAGAACAAAACTTAAAGACAGAAACATTTTAATGTGCATTCTTAAATTTTCGTCATCTCTATAACTTTCTGCCAAGTGAAATGCCTGAACCTTTCGCCATAAGCATTGCCCTAAATGGAATAAACACCCCACAACTTGTGTTGTAGGAAAAACCTGTAAGATTGCATTCTGACTCGCTTTTTCAAAGTCACTTAATGGACTTATATTTTGTTTTAATTCTAGTAATTTTCTAAAGACATTAACATATGTTAGCTCTCTTTGTAATGAGGCTATTTTGTGACCAGGCTATTTTGTGACCAAGCTTTTTTAGATTAAGTTATTTTGACAGGGTTTTTTGACCAGTTTGTTTTGACCAGTCTGTTTTGACCGGTCTGTTTTGTGCCCAGGCTATTAAGTCGTGGGCTATTGCGTCGGGTTTTTTTAGACCGGGCCATTTTGCCCGGGCTATTAAGTCGTGGGCTATTGCGTCGGTTTTTTTTAGACCGGGCCATTTTGCCCGGGCTATTAAGTCGTGGGCTATTGCTTCGGGTTTTTTTAGACCGGGCCATTTTGCCCGGGCTATATTGTCATGGTACCTGTTTATTCAATGTTTACTATAGGACAAGAGCTGTAAATCTGGACTTTATCTGGACAAGAGCTGTAAATCCTAAACTCAGAATTTCCAGAGCCACAAAACTAAAAAGAAAAAATACTTAAAGAAATGAAATGTTATTTGTGCTTATAAATTGCTTTTAAATCATATTTCTCAAAGAAGAAACATTGGATTGTTTTTTTTGCCTTGGTTAGAGCTGCATTGAAAACCTAGGAGCCACAGTTTGTGCATATCTGCTATAGGATGTCACTGGAGTAAGACTGTCTGTTTTCTAACTATACTGTATAATGTATTAAATTGTATTTTAAGACAAAATGAATAAAATTTTGTGTGAAATCACTTATTTTATTTTTTTAATAAATATAATTAAAATCGATATGTTTGGAAAGTAGTGTCATCTATTGACAAAATGATAAACTAAATACAGCACTAGTGACAAAATTCTAAACTAATGCTATTTTATTCATATTATCTTAAAATCTGAAGTCAACTCCAGTTAACCTGGTGTCCCAATAAAATGGGTCAGGTTAACTCCAGTTAACCTGGTGTCCCAGTAAAATGGGTCAGGTCTATGTATTACACTTGCAGGGCGAAGGGTGTACGTAGGATTGACTTGGAAGGGATTTCTCTTGCCAGGCTAATTATTTAATGAATAGAAAATATTTCACAAACATATGAGAAGTCTCAAACTTGTTGATAAAATAAAATTTTACAATGTTTCATTCAATTAACTTCTTTATAGACCGTGTTCTGACATTTGGGTATGTTTTGCATCATTTCTTATCGTTTTTCAAATATATTACCTCAATTTTATCAATTATGTGATTATTATCACTTTTTCTCTCTTTGTTTATTTGTACTAAAAAGTGCTAAATTTGTATTCTATCAACAACCAAATCAATTTACACTTAAAACCATTCTTAGAATGGAATTTGTTCCTTTCTTTTCTGCATTTCGTCATAATTACATAATTGTTCGTGATTATTATATACAAATGACATGGAATTAATAATTATTTGATTTTTGTTTAGATTGTCTTGGAACCTGCTGGTAAAACCGATATTATAGTTGAATTACAATGGACAACACCTGTGTGCACTCAAGAACAGAATTATTGTTTGCAATATGATTGCTTAAGCCCTTTTCACTAACTTTTCTGAAAGAAATTAGTTCAGTTAAATTTTATGAAAAACAAATGTAATTATTGTGTATATACAGATTGTAGTACATGTATTTGGTACTTTTGGTAATAAAAGCTTATTTTAATTATAAAATTTCACATGACAATACTTTTTGTAAAATACAATTTTGTTTACTTTTTAAGAATCAAAATGGCATCCACTTTATCTACAATGGTGGGAAGTAGCATGGTACTACTTTCTAATCACTACACCTTAGTGAAGTGGCTCGACCAATCATATTTCAAACAATTAGTCTATTCCTAAGTGCGCACTAAGTATATGTTTAAATATTTAATTGTTTATTTTATGTTAATTTTTTAATTTGTTTGTTGTTTAAGATCAAAACGCACAAGCACCTCTATGTTTGAAGAACGGCAAGGCCTAAACCGTCGCCGGGGAGCTATGCGAGGCCGCGTGCACAAGGTTAATGGGCACAAATTCAAAGCCACACTCCTGCGCCAGCCGACATTTTGTTCTCATTGCAAGGACTTTATTTGGTATTAATCAAATTTTGCGTTTTAATAAGAAATTTGTGATTGATAGATAATTTGTCATTTTTACTCGCAGGGGTTTTGGTAAACAAGGTTATCAGTGCCAAGGTATGATTTTTTTTAAATGATAATTTTTTATTTTAAAAGTTTTAAAAATGTAAATGAAATAATTTGTTTTTTTTAGTTTGTACTTGTGTTGTTCATAAAAGATGTCATGAGAGAGTGGTTACCAATTGTCCAGGGATGAAAGAAACGATAGCGGATGAAGTGAGTTTTGAATTTTGATGTAATTAAATGAGAAAATGGAATGTTAATGTTTTGATGTTTATTTACAGACTGGTGGCATTTGTTTTACTGTTAATGTGCCTCATCGATTTAGTGTACACACTTATAAGCGACCCACGTTTTGTAATCACTGTGGCTCTCTTTTGTACGGTCTTATTCGTCAAGGAGTACATTGCGAAGGTGAAAAATTTTAAATATTTTAAAAAAGTAATAAATCAAATTTTTTAAAATTTATTTAGCATGTAATATTAATGTTCACAAGAGGTGTCAGAAGAATGTGGCCAACAATTGTGGTATTAATGCCAAAGAAATGGCATAAGTATTAAGAATATTGGTTTCTCGTGAGATAAATTAACGCGACAGAAAAAAGTAATTGAAAATTGTAAAAAGTTAAAAGAAAAATATATTTTTGGTTAGTTTTTAATGAAATTTAAGTTTGTTTTAAAGACAAATTATAGAATCTCCTAATAAAGGTCAACAAATAATCCACGAGTAATCAGTGTCATCTCTGTTACTGTTTTGTTTAAATAATTTTAATTTTAATTTTGTAAATATTTGATTTTAATTTAGATGGTGATGATGGTGATGCAGCGGGCAGAGAATTAAGTCAATTAACTGGTGAATTAGGTGAAGGAGCTGCGAGTGACCAGGACGAAAAATTACAATTATTTGGAAAAGGTTATTCACATGAGATCAAGTGATTGTGAAGTTAATGATGATAGTGAAGAAGATTTTATGAAAGACATTGTATCAATTAATTATGATTACCATAAATACCCATGTATAAGGCACACTTTTTTTTATTAAAAATTTGGCCTAAAACCCAGGTGTCTTATACATGGATACTTATTTTTTAAATTAATAATATGTATATATATAAAACATATTAATAGGTATACAGGTTTTTCCATGGTTTTTAGATTAAAAAATCAACTGCATTTTATACACGGTATTGTCCTATACACGGTATTGTCCTATACATGGTAGTGTCCTATACGCATGTATTTATGGTAACAATATATTTAATCACTTTCTAAATATTTTGTAATTACTAATAAATTTTATTAATATTAAACTTATATTTTTAAATTGTTTAGTTTTGGTCTTTGATTCTTTAAGTACTCCACTGTTTAATAAATAAAACAAAAAATGATTGTGGAACCAATTAGATTGTTTTATTCATTGATTTCTCTTAAAATTCAAGATGGCTGACAATTTAGAAAAAATAGTCAAAAATTGCCTAAATTTTAGTAAAATAAGCTATTTATGAAAATTCTAATGCCAGAAATAGATTCAGGGCATCAGAATACATATAATTAAAGTTTAACTTTATTGAGTTTGAACATTTTTAAAAAATTAAAACTACTGAGAAATTGCTGGTAATTTTTTATTATGATTAACTTAGATTTTTATTCGTCCATATACCAAGTAGTTGTAAATAAAGTAATTAATTAAATAAATAAATGAATTTAAGAAAAAATAAATTCATTCAGTTATATGGGGTCAGCAGTGGAATAAAGGGGAGCACCACTGTTGTCAAAAAATTATATAAATAGTAGGGTGACCATTATTTAGGTGGGGCAATCCGGAACATTAAGGGGAAGAGGTGGAAGGAGGCAAAATTAACAGAAATATTACTGTGAACCCTTTGGCCATACCAAAATTTGAAAGCCAAAAAAAAAAAGGTCATCACAAAATCACCAATCCGGGACGTGCTGGATGCATTTTCAGGATCCGGGACATTTTCCGGGACATGCCTTCGTGCGGGATGCAGGACTGTACCGCAAAATCTGGGACGGATGGTCACCCTAATAAATAGTCAACCTTTCTATCTAAAAATCAGTTTGTCTACTGCTTTCACAATGGAAGGTTCTCCTGGCTTTTCAGCAGGAGCCCTGTCTTATGAAGCCAGATTGGCTTCATAGGCCCTTCGGCAAAAAAAATTTGTCTCCCCCTGATAAATTGCAGATTCTGCAGTTTATCTGGGGGGCACATATTTCACTTGCAATAGGGGGCCCAAAAGATCCAAAAAATCTAAAGGTAGATGCAAAAAAATTTAAAAATTAAAAAAATCCATAAATATTGATGATATTTTTTTTATTTTTTTTATTTTTTGAAATTTGTTTTAAATCTTTTTGGATTTTTTGGGCCCTCTTACAGCTGGTGGCTTGTCGCAACAGTGGGTTCTGTGTCCAGTAGTTCTGCCACTGATTCTGGCATGTGAAGTTGAAACCTGCTGGGTCTTGATCACTGAGGTTATGTGTTGGCTGCAGATGCTAGGTTCCAGCTTCAGAAGCCAGGTTCCAGCTTCAGTTGCCAGCAGAGGTGCTGGGTTTTGAAAATCAGTGGGGGTGCTTTAACTCACTGTGAATATTAAAAATAGTGAAAGTGATTATGAAAAAAATAAGAAATATTATATTTTATTATTTTTTTTTTTTGGGGGGGGGGGGTGCTGAGCACCCCCACAAAAAATCTGGGGGGTGCTCAAGCACCCAAGCACCTCTAGAGTCAGTGCCCCTGGTTGCCAGGTCTCATATCTAAAGACCACAGGTCTCTGTGGCTGGTATCTGGCCTCTAAGGCTGAGAACTGTTCTTTGAAGACATGATCTGGCCTCTCAAGCTTGCGACGGAACAGCCAAGGTGTAAAATAGTGAAATAAATGGGAAACAGCTAATTCTCAAATCAAACAGTAAACCTTTATTCTTGAGTTTAATGCGTAGACTAAAGCCAAAATAGGATTATTCTTTCCTGAGAATAATCTAGGACAGAACTACACCTTTAAGAGGTGGTACTAATCGCGCTACTTCTTAGTCTAGGGAATTCAGATCAGATGGTTCTTCAGATGATTGTCGCAAACGGTCAGATGTGACCTGGAATCAGATGAATAAGCGCAGCGCAGGTGAATCACACAATGCAATAATAAGACACTTATTATTGCAAGAAGGGACGCAAAAAGATATCACCAAAGTGATATCAGTCTTCTCTATCAGAAAAAATAGTTCTATCAAATATAATAGTTCTATCAACTATAATATAACTCTATCAGTTATAAACTATTCTAACAATAGCAAAGTTAAATACTAACTTATGCCAAATATCAGAACAAAGTTTGGTTTGGTTTCAAAGTCAAAGTCAATCAAAGTGGGGGGATTAAAGGGAAAGTTACCCTTTATATAGGCAATAGAGGTGGCGACCTCTATTGCAGAACTCAAGGTCCCCATCCTCATTGGGTGACCTGAATTCAAGGAGCTATTATCCTGGTTGCTATGGCAATCCGGGTGTCCCGTCACAAGCTGGATGTAATTTTCAAAGCTGAGGACCTGGCCTCATAAACTTGGGTCTTAGCAAAATTTTAAATTCAAAATTATCATTTTATGTTACACATTTTCATGTGAAAATAAAAATGCTGAATCCAAATGCCATGCATTTATAAATACTCTGTACACTGTGTTATATTAAACTTTATTTGTGATTGTGGCAATTATTTTTTTCTATTATTTCATCTATAACTCACTGCCAAAATGTTGTAGATCAACCACACAAGCAAGGTTTAAAAGTCTTTGCCAAAAAAAAATACAGGGACAATTAAAGAGTAAAAATACAAGAATATGTAAAAATACAGGGAAAATTAAAAAGTGAAAATACAGGGAAAATTAAAAAGTGAAAATACAGGAAAAATTAAAAAAATTATATAGTATCTATTTTGTGTTAATAAATTTTATTAATGTTATTTGGATATTTTGATTAATTGAATAACCTGGACGTTAGGTAATTCAGCTAGTATACTATATAGTTAATTGCCAAACTCATATACATTACACAAATAAAACAATATAAAAACTTTTCTCTGATCTTCAGCAGGATTCAAATTTGGATCCAATGGCTCAGAAGTAGCAAACTGACCAGTTGAATCATTGGTGCTCTTAAGATTATTCTCAATTTTTTTTACATTAGATTTCTATGTTAAATAAATGTTTATGGTGTTCTATGACATTTTATTGAAATTTAAATTTTTCAAGTCATAAAAATATTTTATGCTGAATTGATTAAAAATGTGATGGGACACTTGGTTGCCATGGTAACCAGGAGATTACTTGTGCTTTTCCCGTTGATTAAAAGTCACCCAATGGGATTGGGGACCTCGAGATTAGCCATAAAAGAGCACCACCTTTATTTAGTATATAAGCTCTAACTTTTCCTTTAATCCCCCCACTTTGACTAAACTTGAAACCAAACACAATCTGTCTGATTTAGTGAAAACTGATTTTACAAATTTCTTTTTGACCAGAAGTCACTACTGTTTGAATAGCACACTATTTTCCTAACAGTACAGTATTGTACTTATAGTACACTATTGTTTGAATAGTTCTCTCTTGTTCGAAAAGATCAATATTCATTTTTTATAAATAATGTTAGCCTTCTCTTACAGCACAAGAGTACTTGTTGTATTGCACTTTCTGCGCTGTGCTCTAATTATTATTTTACAGGCCAACTCCATTGATTACAATGACCTAAGGAACCACTCAATGCCCTAGACAACCAGTTGAAGAACACATAAATATATATTTAGTGTTAACTTTTGGATTCAGTTCCCTTGTACTGTGGTGTTCACCTCTTAAAGTTTAACTTTAATTGTAACTTTGTTCTTGGTTATTCTCTAAAAAGAATAACCAAACACTGCAGGTTCCCTTTAACCTTGCCTATCAAGGTATAGAATTAAAGGAATTATAAAATTTTGAGAAAGAAGCATTTGAACTTTATTTTATTTAACTCTTTTATATTTAAGACTATTTATTCTCCTCGACCGTACCATTGCAAGAAGTGAAACTCACCCACTTGCCGTAAATGTTAAGTTTCATGTCGTGGTAATTTGAAATATAAATTGATAAATAAAACTTTTGAGTGAATTTATTTCAAGTCACAAGGTCAAAAAAAGTTACAAGCTTAAAATGAAATAAAAGAAAATAAAATACAAGATATAATCTTTTCATTTCTTTAGTTTGAGTTCCTGTTTGTAAGATTGTTTTAAAAGATTGCGTTTGCAATGTTCAACAAATAAAACTCATTTATTTTAACTAATTATTTTTTTATTTAAAACTATCCATTTCTTATTTGGAAATAAACACTTTATTACAAATTTTGCAAATTTTTGCAATAATCAACTTACTTCATTGTCGACTAATTGGCTTGTGGCAAAATAAACGGTCACTATCTCAGCGCTATGAAACGATCGTGGATGACACAAACATTGATAAAAAGATATAAAACTTTTTAAAATAGTGTATTACGAACTGTAGTTTGCTAAGATATTCCGAGTATCAAATTGTACAAATGAATTTAATATCTTATCCGATTAGTTAGTCAGAAATTTATATAAACCTAAAAACATTTCAATAAAATCTTTAAAGATCAATGACAAGAGATAAATACGGTCGAGTCGATAATAGCTAAAATCCAGTAAAATATGATTAAAATTCATTATTTTTGGGATTCAGTTTGTTATTTACTTCACGTAACAACTTCATTTTGCCTGATACAAAATTTTAGGCGAAACGGGCCGTTACCACGCTAAGGGTCACAACCCCATCCATCTCACCGGCTGATTAAGATTATCTTCTCCTTGAATTAAAACGAAAAAATAGAAAATTAATTTGTTTTTCGTTTTTCATTTGAAAAAGGCCAAAAAAGAAAAACGATTGGCCACTTTATACACTCATTATTAATGGATACAGCAAATTTGCCAGCATTTTATTTTCAAAACGAGGCTAACCTTAGAGCTGTAATGTGAGGATTTTTGTGAGTCACGAAATAACCTCATTTGGTCGTGCTCAAAACGAGTCTTTCTCAGGAAATGACATCAGAAAGTTTAACACGACACAACACAACATTTAATGACTAGTGGACCACTCGTCATTAAATGCAATAAGAAATAGTACAATGTTTACAGCAAGTATATATCTTGCCAAACGTAAGAAATTTCACACAATGACTACCTTTCAATTCGTGTAAAAAGGTTAAAAATTCAAAAGTTCAAAAAATTCAAAAATATAAAAAATAAAAATTCCCTAAAATGTCAATGTATAACATCTTCAATGTGCAATCAATACAACTTTGTTCCAAATATAAAAAGAAAAATATTTCTTTAATAAGGCACTCTAGAAATTACACAGCATGTTTAAATTAATAAGTATAAACATAAATAACTAGTTTCTTAATTCAGCAACAATTAGCTCAACTTCTCTGCCCGTATAAACTGATATCCTTAAGAAAATCAATAAAACAACTGATTAATGAAAAAGATAAAATTCAATTCATATGTAGATGTGATATTCTAATTGATTAAATGCTAGTTGCGTTGTGGTGAATTGTTATAGGCCTGCATGATATTAAATAATGAATAAGTGACACGCCCATTAGAGGACATAGATTACGAAATGCTGCTACTGCCACTGTAACTGCACCATAGAAATAAAAGTTGCAACAGAGTATAACGTCCAAAGGTTTTTTAGTCGTGATACGTGTCCATTACACGCTTCTTCGAAACAAATTTGAACACATCCTGATACATATTTATCGTCAAAATAAAAGCCACCACAATGGCTCATGCGTACAAGTTCCGTGTCCACTGTCAAAGAACCACTGTCCAAAGCGCATCCACGCACAACCATTTCTTCACCACTTTCTATTTATACAAAAATGCATTAGCAAATTTAATAATCGTAATAATAATAATAAATATAACAACATTATGATTTCATACCATAAACTCCTTTTAGCTTAACGCAGGCGGTTGCAGGAAACACTCCATTCCGTCCTTTTCTTCCCCCCATACACGGATTCTCAAGGATTGCAGTGGTGTAATCTATAAATGTGATGATTCAATGTGAGTTATCAAATGTCAATGCGTACTTTCGCTTTTATCATTATACTATTGTGAAATGGATCATCGCACGCAGGATTACTTCCGTCCACAGAAACGCATTTGAAACATTCCAGCGACCAGCATCCTACGCATGTACACGCAAATGGAGGTAGTTAGATTAAATGGACGTTAAGATGCTGACTCACCTGGCAAATACACGACCAACACTGAACATAAAGCAAATGTGCGTGCCGCCATACCCTCAAGCACACCGTCTCCGCTAGAGCCCAGGGTGGGGCCTGCGGTCGCACGTCACAAGGCTATGGCACAAGAAAAGGATGAATGCCAGCCAGAGCTGGGGAGGAGGAGTCCCACGGGCACCGCGCCTAACACAGCTTGCTTCCCTGTTATGTTGTCAACAGATGGTTGCCAGGCAACCGTTCGACCAACGATCATGGCGCCATCACTCTGGCAGGTTCCCACTCGTTTACCTCCTCCTACTTCCTCTCTTAATGTGTTGTGTACATACTATGATAAATAATTAAATTGGGGCAAAGATTTATAATCGATTTTTCATTAATGAGTATTTATTACTTTCACATATCAATCATATCAGCTCTAACGTTATTAATCATATAAACTTGAAATGTGTCTACATCTAGTCGTTAATTATTTTTGTCGATTGGAAAGGCGGAAGTAGATGTGGGATTATACACAGAGTGGGGTTAAGGGGACGGGACGGCGTAGGCGGGTTTTCCTGTGGGGGATGAACACGTGGAAACCATCAATTGTGGTCTCCAGGAAATCCATGCCAAAAACCCGCGTTTCCTTCGGGTTCTAAATCAAAATTCTCATATTTTTGTTTTTAAAATTTTTATTATTGACTTGGATGAAAGGAGAAGTTCAGTAAAATAATATCGATTTATATGTGGAAAGACATCATTATTATTTTTATTTTATCGAAATAAATGTATAAAAAGTCTTTTTTCACTCGATTATCAATAATATATAAATAAATTATACATTTTATTTATTTAACTCAATTTTATAATTTTAAAATCATTTAATTATTCTGAGAGCTTGATTCAAGTTATTTTTAATAATTATATAAAATGGAAACACCAACCTCATGCCTTGCTAAATGTATTCTGCCGCAACCATTACGTCATCCTACGATGCAGTTAAATTTTAAACTTCCGTTCAAATATCTAATAAAATTAATATTTTTAAATGATTAGATTTTAAAAATAAACTAAAAATGCAAAAAACAAGTTGTTTTATTAAAAAACTAATGAACATACCCAGTAACTATTTTCTGTACGGATGAATGTTTGCGAGTAAACAAGTTCATTCATGAAGTCATTCACCCGTTTGCGCGCTCGAGTGCTAGTCATGTGCATTAGATTTTGAAGCGTACGATGCCGATGCCATCTCCTGTGTGTCGTGTCCGATCACCATGCGGCCGTATTATTACCGTATCGGACATGACAGTGGACAAACTGGGCTGTTGTTTATCAATGGCTGGCGCCGAAAATACTTCGTCTCCGACCTCTGTTTTGGTGATCGATTGCCGCCCATTCACGTCGTACAACCAAGCACACATTGATAATGCCGTTAACGTCTATTGCCCAACGATTATGAGACGTCGGATACGGGATCCTTCATTAGCTTCCATTTTACGTTCAACTTCATGTTGTGACAAACTACGTCGCGGACCATACTTGAACTGTGTTATTTATAATCAAGGTGACGAAGGACCATCAAAAGATGTCCAAATCAGACTTGTATTATGTTGTCTTAGAAGAGAAACAAATATAAAAAATTTCTATTATTTAACAGGTAAAAGTTCTACCTAAATTTAAGTCTAATTTAAACTAATTTTTTATGTCCATGTTTAGGTGGATTCGACAAATTTTATGGTCGGTTTCCCCATTTATGCGTGGGACGACTGATCACATCACCAATGTTTCCCGTTGTGGCAGTGGCAGCTCCAATTGCTCCATTATTTACCGATCACAGTGAGCCAGTTGAGATTTTACCTCATTTATATTTGGGAAGTGAATGCCAAGCCTCAAATCCAAGCGTTTTAAGTCGATTGGGCATAACTGCACTCTTGAACGTGTCTCGAAGTATTACATCGTCTCACCTTCCTGCATTGATTCATAAAAGCATTCCTGTTGAAGATTCATGTAATGAAGAAATTGGATGTTGGTTTCGTGAAGCGATCGAGTTTATAGGTAAAATCTTAATTTTATTTTATTATATTAAAATATTGATAATATAATTGTTTTTGTTACAGATGACGTGAAAAATGCTGGTGGAAAAGCTCTTATTCAATGTCCGGCTGGAGTGAGTCGGTCAGCTACCATTTGTCTTGCCTACGTCATGCAGTCACAACAACTCCGTTTAGATGATGCTTTTGAATTTGTACGAAAACGTCGTCATGTTATTTCTCCTAATTTTAATTTTATGGGACAGTTACTTAAATTTGAATCGCAAGTGTTTCCAACTACACGGAATTTTAATTCTAATCCTACCGAGCTTAAAGGCTGATAAACTGTTATTTATAGCGTACTAATATGGCCCAGTTACCTATAGTTTTAAAAGGGGAGAAAAGAAAGAAAGAAATGTAAAGGAAAGTTGTGTTTTAGCATTCCATGTATCTTGTTGTCTGTGTTTTAACAAAATGTAGGAAACAAAAGTTAATTCGACACAATGCAATGTACTCATTGATATCGTGTAAACTAAATCTTTTTTTTACACTGATATGGTTGATTTTATACTACTGCCAATAATGTGTGTTAGTTGACAATATAAAAACTAAAATAAGAATTTAGTAGTTTTACTGCCAGTAATAATATGAATTTGTTAATTTATTTTTATTATCTTTCCCTATTGGGACAGATTTACAATTTGTAACTCAAATATAAATTACTTTATTTCTATAGTTCAATCTAACATAAATTTTAACATAACGCGAGAAAAAAAACTTGTGCATTCAAGTTTTTATTAGATGCCACACCCTGCTTTTTGTCGATATGTACCCTAGTTTGTTTGTTATGTGAATTAAAGATAAATAAAACATTTGTGACTTTTTCGTTATGTTATGAATTATGTCACTAGCTAAATAGATGTTTATTATCAGTTTTAATTTATTTGTTTACTTATTTATGTATTTATTTTAAATGATGATCGAAATTATTTTAATCAAAAGTGATGTAATTTATGTCAGTTTGTTTATTCTGTTCTGTTGTGAGTTGGACAAAATTTGTCATGGTTTCTTTATTTATATTCTACATCCCATAGGTAGTAAATTCTATTTTAGAGTCGATTATTAAATTTATATATTAAAAATAGAAAAATCAATAAAAATGCAAATAATTAATTAAATACCTAAGACGTATTTTTAAAAATTCCGAGTTTAAGAATTTACCGGTTTTATAAATAAAATTCAATGCAAGTAATAGAGTAAAGATGAATGAAAAATTTAAATGTGGTGCACATATGTATACCAAATCCTAAATAAATCTTGAAAGAGAAAGCAACAGAAAAGTTATGTAAAGGATTTTGTTTATTTTTTAAATGATAATAAATTCCATTTACTGTAAATCAATTATAACTTGTAAATTGTTGACTCGAAAATAAAATAATTTCGAAAGTGAAAATTTTGGTTAATCATTTAGTTAACATTTCTCACTATTCATTTGTCAACTTTAATAATGTTTCACCCAAACTTACCGCTATTGATTTTTACTTACCTTCTGAAAGTAATGAGGACACTGGCATTATTCATGTAGTAAATCTAAAGTAAAAAATATATATATTTTAAACTACAGTCGAACTTCCCTAAGTCGAATCATCATAGTTCACCAAAAAAAATTCGAGATGTAGAAAATTCGAGTTACGGAAGTTCGACTGTATTTAACATTTGTGGAGTTTTCTGGTCACTTAGGGTGTGCTACTTGCGAGTACATTATAGTTCTTTCAAAATATTTAGTTAGATAGATCATTAGATTGTGTATGGTAAATATCCTTAATTAACAAGCAAAATATTTGACAATAGTTACATTTATTAAACAATATGAAATAAGTTGTAAACATTTATAATTTGTATTCCATATGCGCGTGTTTTTACGTCCTTAATACCTAGTAAATCGTAAAATTATTATGAAATAGGAAAATTTTTGTAAAATTACAAAATAAACCTAATTACAAAATTTTAAAAACCAATTAATATTGAACAATTTGTTTGTAAAAAGTAAGTGTATGGGTTCAGGTTAAGCAATACATTAATTAACAAAAAATAGTAAAGTTCTAACCTATTAACATAAATAAAAAAAAATGTTTATTATTCACTAAATTATCAATTACTAATATGCTAAAAAGACACAAAAAGATTTTGTGCGTGGGATGAAATTAGTTTTGAAAACACTGATAAAAGCAAACAACGACAATAATAAATA
>JAQFZN010001576.1:0-15039 GCA_034687075.1 Geophilus carpophagus
TAATATTTTGAAATATAAAAAAAATTGAAATACATTAAACATAGTATTTAAACAAAAATACAGTTAAAAACATCTTTTAAATTTAGCAACTAAACGACCCTTTTTGGAAAAAACTTAGTTGCCCAAAGCACTTAAAAACATAAAAACAATGGTCAAACATTTTGTTGGACCCTATCATTAAATGTTTATTTCTTTCCTCAGCCAAATCAACTGCTTTAGCAAAACAATATTCCAGCAGTTTTATTACAGCAATATCTCTGCACCAACTGCAAAGAAACTAAAAAATATATTATAGCACTATTGTTCATGTCACCTTACCTTTAAAGACCCATTTTTACTCTTACTTCTCACATTAACCCTTAGACTTTAGGCTTTTCATTTATTATATTTCCCATGTAACTGCATAACATACCCAACCAGAAGCAAAAAAAAATAATAAAAAAAATAAAAGCAAAAATGTGAACCCATAGGCAAATAAAAGAAAAAGAAAACCACTCTCAGGTCAACAACAAAAAATAGAAACTTATAATAAAAAAATTCAATTGTTTTTGTCCTCATCTACAAGTGGTCATGAAAAACTCCATCTCATCTCAGATGAATAAATTTCTATTCACAGTAAACCTATACTTTAATATTAAAAATAAAAAAGTAAAAAAATGAAAAGTCGCAAATTATTTTTCTTGAAAAATTCATTCTTGAATTTGATGTTGTCAACTACTTTTTTTATTGGTATTTTGAAAACGTGCAATAGCTTCTGGCGACATGGACTGAAATTTCTTCGACCTCATTCCACCCATCGGAATCCATGAATTCTCTTTTCCCTCACGAATATCGATTTGTTTAAGGGGTTTGGCCGCAATATGCTCTTTCAAGAGGGGTCTTTCAGTAATAAAAAAGTGCTTTTTTCTATTTAATAGCAAAACCTTTCTTGGTGTACAACAAATAGCGTAAAAGTAAGAAATAAAAATGATAATAAATGCAAGAGAATACATTACAGCACTATTCACCTAAGAAGCAAAACAAAATTAATAATTCAAGCTTTTCTATACTTTTATACTCATTCTTAATTATATCTGTGACCAACTTTAAACCATTTAGAATTTTTTTATTGAATAAGTTCTTCAAAATTAATTATTAATTATAAAATTGTTAAAGTGACCGTGTATTAACTCTCTATCTAGAGCACTATATTTATACATTAAAATATCAAATTTCCAAAAATAAAATAAAAGTAAAGTTCTAAATCCAGATTAATTTTAATAACCCACTTTTAATGCTCATATTTATTAATAAAGTAGATTATTCCCTAATGAATTAGGATAAATACATATTCACATTTAGATATTTGTAATCACATTCGACCTATGAGAACACGAAACTAACAACAGAATATTTTGCAAAATGGTACATGTTGGATCATTTTTTGTTTTGAATACGTACAAAGTCACATATGTTGATTTACATGTACATAGACCACAAATAAACTGAATTCTCAATTCAAAGGTGATGCAAGTACAGCAGCTTGTACTTTGTTGCCGGCGCTCATGTAAGCAGCTCATTTTAGAGGATAGGAATTGTCAGGCAACCTTAACAAGACACCTTACATTTTATCATTTTAGTAATTAACATAATTAGTGTTAGAATTGTTTTAAAAATAAAATAACAAATTAAAGTATAATCATTTTACAAATTTAAAACTTTAATAAAAGTTGTATTTTAATTTTTCATTTTTTAATGTCAGTTCTTCTTTAGACATTTCACCGTCCTCCAACTGTCGCTCTTAATACACAATGAAATTTGTGAAAATCAAAAAGTAGCAGATAAAAGTAAAAGCATGTTTAAATTTTGTCTGATGTTCAAAATTTTCACCGACAGTCTGTTTTAGCCCACCAAAAATAGACTAAAAGTGTCTACTAAATGATAAATTTATGCTGTTTCAATATTTCCGCGGTAAAATTCAACATTTTTAATATCACCATAAATATAAATAAACTAAATTATCCCTTAAACAAGTATCATAAATGCAAATTCAACATCAACTTTATTCCGTCTTTCACAACAAAAAAACTGTAGCTCAAAAGTGGACATTTTTTAAGACCATTAAGTGTCAACTCTCTCTTGATTTATTTCCCAAGAACTTGAGCCTTTTGCATAAGTTAGAAACACGCACTTGGCAAGCAAATACAACTTTAGTGGAAATAAATTTTCGTTGCGCATGCTCACAAACAAGAGACGACATTACAAACGTTAATATTTACATAAACCCTTATACCTTTTACCTTCTACCATCCACTAAAAAAATTATGAATTTTCGCAAGCACTTCCACGTCACCTCTACTCCCCCAAAATCACTCTGCTTCCCTCTTTCCTTACAATATTTTCTGCAGACCAAACTTTACAAAGAAAAGAAAGAGAGTCCAAAAGGTTTTCTTGGACTGAGTGACAGGTCATACGTCGCTTCAAGAAAATCAATATTGAATTTTTTGTTGCGTCTGTCCTTTGAGTATCGAAGAAATTCAAGTGAAAGTAGTTTAATGGAGAACTGACTACAAAAGAATGAAAATGTGCAACCAATGGTAAACAAAACTCATTTCACATTAAAATCTCACTCTAACTGATTAAATAAGCCAATACAATTACTCAATTTTGATTATCTCTTGCACATGAATTGTAAAATAATTACTCAATTACGTAGCCACATTAAGGTTAGTGAAGTCAGTTCTGTTTTAATCAAACATTAATGATGGTTTATTACAGCTTAATTTACCTAACAAAAAGTCCATTTAAAGTTAAAACTGAATAAAATGAACTAAAAAATTGATAAAATCTACATAAAATGTGGTGAAATTAAAGAGAAAGTATTCTAACTAGAAAGACTAAAGCGTTATAACTCATAAATAAAATATCAAATTAAAGTATTAAAGTATTAAAAATCAGCTTTCAGATAAATTTTATTTAAGTAATGTGAATTTTAAAGAGTAAATAAAGTCACAATTAATTTGTTATTTTTTAATACTTTGATCTCACCGACACACTTTTTTTTTATTTTACGTTTAATTTTGAAAATTGAAAATACCTTCAACTCAACCTATTGGGTATTAAAATTTCATGACAGAAATTTCCATTACTAAATCTCGGATTTTCACTCTGCCGCTAGGGAAAGGTAAGAGAAAGATCAAAAGTTGTATTAATTTTTAGTTTTCAATTTCGCCACGAGTCACTATTGCTCAAGGCCTATACATATATCACACTCATTGTAATTCATTATTCAAAGATTAAAACATAATATCTTTAGGCTAACTAACACATAATGTGTAAAAAGAAATTAAATTAATAATGTAAATAAAACATCACTTAGATTTAAATCCACACAGAAACAAGATCTAATTAAATTATAATTACTGTAAACATTTTATATTTATTTAAACATTTCTACTTTAAATCCATTTAAAAAATTCAAACGAAAGCAATAAACCTTACGATTTACAAAGTAAACAAGAAAATATTCTATTTAATTATTCATAAATATATAATAAACAAAAGTAAACTAGAAATCACCAAAAATCTTATCCATTTCGTTGGATAAGTCAACTTTAGTCAACTTTTATCATCCCATGTCCGATATATAACGTTGATAAGGTGAACAAAATCGCAGACACCATTCTCAATCTTTAAGACAAAAGCTAAGACCCGGGATCTGAGGCTGACAAGTCGCTCGAGACGTTTTTCAATTACTACTGAACAACGAGGACCAACTGTATTTGCGTTGCTTTCATGCAAAAATCGATCTAGGATTTTAACTCGTTCAGGGTTGATCCTCCGGATGGCATCAGAGGACGCTCGCAAGCCATAAAATGTGTACACTAAGTGAATAAAAGTGCAAAGATGCCTGAGCGCAGAAGAACAAGTCAAAAGCTCCGCCTGCACATTCGGCTTTCCGGCACTAACACCTGCTCCAACTTCTCCCTTCTTTTCCCTTCCTAATTCGATCGCGATTAGGTAAGAGCAAATGGATTACAATTAATGACTTTTTCACAGCAAAACGACATTTCTTGAGCTCCATCAAGTGGCACGCAGCCAAACTAATTTTTTTCTCTTTCTCGTTTCTTTTCTTTTCTAATTTTTTTTCTTTTATTCAATCGCCTTTTTAATCAGTGCTGCAAACGAACAAGAAAGGCCAATAACCTTCTATTAAACTTACCTTGAAATGTTCTTGTAACGCAATTAGAAACCTCTAATGACACTTCTTGTAGTCCAAATCAATCTCAATTCGACAAAACCCATCTTTGGCAAGCACCGACCCATTTTAATGACTCCATTTGATTGCATAAATAAACCAATTTGTCAAGTAAGACTAACACAGGAAATGTCTAATGAACAATCGGTTAATTTAACCAAATAAAGCCAACAATTTTAGAAATCTTTCTTTGAAGAAAGAAAAATCGATAAATTTAAATCAAGTCAGCTAATTGGCTACTTTTGACTCTGATTAATTCTTAAGAATCGAGAAAATTATAATTGTGAATAGTTCTCAAACCATAAGAAATGAGCTCGAAATAGCTCAACAGATGGCGACTTATTGGTGTAAGGTTACCAGCAATTTTCAGACCACTAGTAAAAATTACAACTGACAGAAAATAAGGTATTTAATCACTTGAGAAACGTTTAAAACCCCCCAAAATACTGAAATTTCAATGTCTTAATGTTAAGGTTAAAATTCAAAAATGGTTATAACGCTTTAATAACGATGTTCCTATCTAAAGCTTTTCAAAAATGTTACAAATAATTCTTTAGTTCTCAAATAACCATAATATAATCGTATCATCATCTACGATACATCAGTTAGCTTAGGTATCACCAATATTTTTGCTTATAACTGATCAAAATCAATGCATTTGATCAATCCAGAGCCAAATTAAAATGTAGTTGTAAAAATTATCTTATTAAATATCACTTTGACAATGCAAGAGTCAATAAGAGAATAAAATTAATATCGTTCACCGGACCCGGAAGGCCCAGACAACCAAAATCGATTTTTACGTTTAATTTTTTAAAATTTTAATTCAATAAATATTTTTGTTCATTTTTTATTTTTGCACATAATTAAAGGAAGTATGTAACCGGTCTTCACTTGCTGTCAGGTACCATTTTTTTTAGCAAACAATTATAAATTTTTCATTTAAATGAAATAATAAATTTATTACCAATTAATTGTTGACATTGTCTTCAAACTCATAACAAA
The DNA here is from genome assembly GCA_034687075.1 of Geophilus carpophagus. NCBI lineage: Eukaryota > Metazoa > Arthropoda > Chilopoda > Geophilomorpha > Geophilidae > Geophilus > Geophilus carpophagus. The sequence continues at coordinate 5,243 of JAQFZN010001576.1, forward strand.
TTGCAATAGTTGTACAGTCTCAAATCAAATCTATTTTCTATAACAATAAATCTCTCACAAAAGTGTTATAAACCACGAATAACTCTCAGAAACAGAAGCTTAAAAAGTTCTGAAAATGACATTTACCCTCTATTCAATGGCCAATTCACCTTGATACCATCTTCTAGTGTCATCACTAAGTACCCAACTGCTCTCCTTTTTTCACTGGTCCTTTAAAGGCGAGAACATTCAAACTCCCCTCGGTCCATCATCCATTTTCTACGCTATGATGGACACTAAAAGGGACAGATCGAGCCGGAAACAGCGTCCATCTGCTCTAATACACGTATCGCCTCATTCATCACATCGCAAAAAGATGAAAGGAAAAACCCCTTCTAAAAAATAAAAAAAATTTCATGTCAAAACTGGCATTTTCTCCCGAAAAAATATCTAACACAAAATTTCTACAGTTACAACTCTATTTTCCATCCATAAACCGTTTATACGTCAACGCTACAAACGCACACAACAATGGAATAAAACATGAGCTATATCAACGTTCCTATTCCTTACCTATCATTCAACGACCCTTGATCTAAAGCTTCACAGTTACAAGTCCATTTCTTACTCATAAATGCGCCTCAGTTTACACATGTTCAAAAGCAAAAAAAATATCAATTGCTATGCATAAAAGAGTTGTAACATAATATTTTATTTATTCTTTATGCAATATTTATTCTTTTCTCTTTTTTTATTTTATTTTTACACATTTTCATTTTTTGGTTAAGTTAGAAAATGAAAAAAAAATGTATTCGCAAATTGCAAATAAGACGCGCAAAGTGCGTAACACGTTTGCCGTCACAGCTCTCGCGTTCCACGAGTATCATATCTCAATGGAATGTGCATTCTTCTGCTTACCCCACCCTTATGCGTGTGCCAATGAATCACTTCCTGCCTTCTCTCGATTCCGAGACCACAACAACTCAATCGCTGAGATGATTTTCGTTCAGCTTCTCCTGGTAATGTGAACTCAATAATTAACGAACCAAGTAAACAATGTTAAGTCTACACTTTTTAAACATCAAAAAGTTTGATTAATTACTGTAGAACTTCAAAAAGTGTTAAAACTTTATATGAGCATCAACTCATTCAATCATGTTGCTTAATAAATATTTTGCTAGCAAAAAGCAAATCTCTAACAAAAACTCGTTTATTATCATACACACTTCTCGCTTCTCTCAGTTCTCAGGTTCCAAAAATTGTATTAGTTGAAAATCGAATTATATTTGATTGGGTGGATGAGTTCTACTAACTCATTAAAATTACTGCACACCGAGTAAACGTGATCTGGCGAGTCGATCGCAAGTTGAGACTGCTGACTGCAAACATCAGTCTTAGCAATAATAATAACATATATATCTTCCTTAAAGATCAAATACTAAAACTTTTAACAAATAATTCATTAAATTAAATTTTCATTTTTTATTTTAGTACGAGTCTCATAAAAATAAAAGCATTGCTACTCTGATTTATCTTCAAAACGTAAAATTGCGTTACATATTTTAAAAACAAGTTGTTAAATATTTACAACCACTCAATCAGTTTTAGTACTAAAAAAAAAACGATATCATTTTAAATGTACTTATTTATTTAAGTTTTTAATGTCAATTGGAATTAAATGCAGTTCTTTTGTTTTTTTTCCTGACATATGCAATTGCTTTGAATAATTTATTTAAGTAATATGGAAAGCATTTTGATTCAAATACCAATATGATTAAGACCGAAGTTGTAAATACAAAAATAAGAAAAAATGAAAACCCTACTCACCGACCAACATCAATGTGCTTACGAAACTGTTTAAAATCAAGTATATCTAAAATTAAATACGATATTTGACGTAAACTAATTACAGTATTCATTAAAATTTCCTGAGTTTATTCTGAATTTGCTTTCAAATTACTTTCAAGTTGCACGACAAGTAAAAAAAAAATATTTACAAATTCATGCAGATGTCGTGTAAGGTCAACAGTTTGTATGTCTAGTCAACACAACCAAAGGACCTGGAGAAAGCATATGATGTCTGATTAACATAAAAATGAGACTGTTTACCATTCTGAAGGAAGAAAACAGTTCACATGTCATTTAAACGCGTCATTAAGCCACTGCACAGTACATCATTAAAAAAAATCCGCCAAGCAAGTTAAATGCTTCATCATCCTTAAACTTAATGCCATTAAAACTAACGTTAATTTTATTAATTAAAAAAATTTAGTTTGTAAACAAAAATTGAAAATGCAGAATGTTTACTATTTTCCTAAATTTTTTCTCTCCGAAATAGCTACACTTAGTTCTAATTTAGACGCAATAATTTATTTGCTCACTGTTTTTCTCTCCTTCGAGTGCACTTTACCAATTATAAGCTTTTCCAAGCAAAAGAAAAAAAGAAGAAAACAAAGAAAGGCGTAAATTTCTTGAGCAAAATCCGCCACTGTCTTCAGGGAAATTCTAAAACATTTTACTTAACTCTTGATGACACTTTCACAAAATGATTAAGCAGCATTTCACAGTTTTATTATCTAGTTTAACAGCAATAAGTTGCTTTAAATTCATCTTTTTTATTATTTCTATTCTTTTTTCTTTTTTGAAAGTTCGTTTTTAGACTATAATTTCCGAAAAAAATAAAAAAATAATGTAACATTATTTATCATCCACTGCTCTTCATTTCCTTTCTCAAACTCAGTTACAATAAAAATGAAAAACATAATTCACTTGCAACGTTGCAAAAATTACATCTAAAGCGCAATTTCCATGCAATCTTGTTTTCTAATGAATTCATGCAGTCTTCTTTAAGAACGAATGTAAAACACATTGGGAATGTCTCGTCTCGTCTCGAGAGATGTGCAGCGAAATCACATTAACAAACAACAAAAAAATAAACAAAAAATGAAAATAAACACTTGAAAAAAATGTATTTAAAAACAAAATTTACAAGAATAAACAAATGTAAGAAAAGGTTAATAATGTTAATGCAAATAAAATGGGAAGTGAATTTGAAAACATTTTCGAGAAGAGAACATTTATTATTAAAACAGTTTGAAATAAAATTTATAGCCCGACTCTAAAGTGACTGAACGCTTTTTTCCACTACGTTCTTCAATATTCTTTCAACAATTCCCATGTGACAAAATTTTAAAATCAATCAAATAATTTATGTCGTTCAATTTTAAATGTAAGAAAATTAGCATTTATTTGAAAATATTATTTAGAGAATGACATGCTCTCATCACTTGATTCAGATTGCAGGGTTTTGATTTCAGTTGTAAAATAATATAACAATTTTTAGGTTGAGAAATATATTTTTATAAGTGAACTAAACAAATACAATCTTATAATATAAAGACATCAGTTCAGGAAAAAATAAACTAACAATAACATTTTTATTCAACACTGGAAGATTTTCTTGAAAAATGTATTTTATTTTATTTTGATACAATCGATTGCTAGCAGGCTCAGACCCAAGAAAATTGATGCTTCTATTATGATCTAACGTTCCACTGTCCACTGAAGATACATGGCATAAAAAGCTAACCAAATAACAGCTATCCAGTGTCATTAATGCCAATCAATAATCTTATACAACCAAGAAAACTAGATTCATTTATAATCCATTATCTCAAAAACAAGTTGAGACATGAAATTCTTGATTAATAAAATCTACCACACAATATCATCTTTCATGTGTAAACTGACTGCAGTCAGTTGTCAAGCTGAACTCAAATCCCAATTTAATAAAACTTATCTGACAACAATTCGAATAGCCATCACTACTTATTTACCACACCTGCTTCGATCATTCAGCTCAGATGAACTTCAAGTGCAACTAATGGATGTACGAATGGTAAACTTCCAGCCCAATTCCCCAAACACATTAGTAAGCAATTTCCTAATGTTTCCTTCTTTGACTACAAACACGATACTTATCACAAATTTAGATATTCTAAGTTGCTTTTAAAGTATGAAAATCAAATAAACAGACTCCCAAAACTAGCATTTATTTGAGTAAAAAATAAAGTTGTGAAGTTATTTACTCTGAATATTTGAACATGAAACAATTTTAGTGGATTACTGTAGGTGAATATAAAATTATGTTAAATTCATGAGTTAAAAAGCAAGAGAAAAAGAGATAATAAAGTTAACTTTGAATTTTCCAATTTTTTAAAGCAATAAACAAAATCTCATGTATTTGCATAGATTTCTATATAGAAAAAATTCAACTTAGCATATTCATTTACATTACATCATCAGAAAAGTTGCAATGAAATTAAAAAACCTGTTCTACAATTTTTTTCCAACATCAAAGAAATTTCCTATTAGCTTGTTCTCACTTAAATCGCGACAAAAACACTTTTACAAACACGATATAAAAACATTTATTACTGCACTCAGAACATTATTTTTGCTTTATCTGCAAACAAAAAACAAACATTTAATAATTCCCTTCCACCTAAAAAAATAAAAAATAATAAATAAAAATAAATAATTTTTAAAAAAGATTTAAAAACTATTCCTAACGACTACATACCTTGTCTAGTCAATTTCAATTTCAATGACAAATTACCACAAAAAGAACATTCAAACTTAATGCTGCCTAAAGCTATACGAGTCAATTGCAGCCAATGCGGCGCCAAACTTGTCATTTCTACCACCTAACATCAAATACATCACACTGATAAATCGATAAGTCATTGTATTCATTTTCATTCCATTTCCCTCCATTACCATTAAAATTGAACACAATTCACACCCTCCATTCATCACAGGGCGTTTTCCTCCCAACTCTAACACTGATTCATCTTCCAACCAATCCTCACCTTCTTATATATTTTTTTATGACATTTCAAAAAAGGGATATATTTGGTGACACTAAGGAGTTTCTGTGATCGATGGAGAAAATTCTCCCCCGAGTGCACCATCCAATCCTATTGATTCTCAATTAGGCTACTACCCATTGCTAGCAGTCATCATCAAGCCACCAGCTGCTATGGTCCAACGAGGTTAAGCGTCCACTATCTCGGAGCTACCATACACCTCTGACTTATTTCTTAATCCCCAATTGCACCAATCCGTATTTGCCGCCAAAAACATATTTCCTAAGATGAGTTCGGAAATGATTGGCGGGGGGCAGAAACCGGATTCATTTCTCCTACTGAGCTGTCAGTATCAGGCAAGAGTGTGCTAGTGACACGATAATTAAATGCATCTACTTGACAACCCCACCCTTCACAACCCATGCAGACATTCTAATTACAGTATGCAACCCCTTTAACTTCACTTAACCAAAGAGTTATTAAGCAACGTTGTCGACACTTTCATCTCACACAACTGACATCTTAAAAGCATTAAGACTCATAGGAAATTGTCACTTACATCTGTTTCAATTATGTAGTATAGATTGCAATTTGGAAATTAATTAACATCGAACAATACTATGTTTTCTTCAATTGTCATCATTGAGAGAAGTCGTAAATGAGTTGGTTTTAGTTATTTAGAGATGTTTAATTATTTTTTTTACTTACTGTTCGATGAAATGAAAAGGTTGTCAACTATAAATATTCTTACCTAAAATAGAAAGAAAAAGAAAATAATTAATTCATGTTGTAATTAGTTATAATTTTTAATGTCAAATATCAATGGCAAAGTTCAATTATATGTTTACTGCGCTTCAAAGTTACAACATTGTAGCTTAACTACAGCAAAATGAAATTAATTTTCACATGTTAATTTCACAGATAAATGTCCTAATTTATCTGTGACATAAATTATTTAATTACAAGTTAAGTTTTACTGTGTATTGTTTAAAATACCCCATTATTATACAATGGGTACTTAATGCTTGTAGTTAAAATTTAATTTTCAAAGTATTTTATATTTACCAGAGATACTGCAAACAAAGTAAATAGATTTTTTAAAGAAAAATATCAATTTTTAAATCGATATTCAAATTAAGTTACACAACAGAAAGATTTTCATTTATTCAAATTTCTTTCAATCTAAAATTTTGTAAAATTAATTTACTTATCTAACTTTATGTAACATTTTATGCAACAAAAGAAAATTACATAATCGTTATTTACTTATTAATCACTCCTTAACTTGACTTATGTATTTCACTCTGGACTTTATTAACTTTCATTAAACAAACTTAAAAAATAAAACATGTTTTCACAGCATTTTAATCAAAAATTTTTATTTTCCATATAATAACTACACACTAAATAAATAAACATCAAACTTTAATCAATATCTTTAAATCAAAATTTCATTCAAAGATGGATATTTCCTACCTTCTCTCTCCTTTCTTTTTCATACTTTTTTTTATTCTACTTCACATATTCCCATCACCTTATCCCATTTTTTCATCTTCACCAAATCTACCCCTTTTCCTCTATCATAAACCTCACCTTCATTTCCATACAGACAACATGGAAGTACCATACGAAAAAAAAAGAAGTAGATAAGATTTGCAAGAAAATTATGCCCACCAACCACAAGTTACAAAACTTCAACTTGCACATCAGATCCAATCCGTCACCTGCCGACTAGAACCTTTATAAAATCCAAGAGGGACTTTCCATCACCTCGTCTCTTTCCCCTTCTCATTGCAAAGAGGCTTTTCCACAAGAAGATGCTGATCGGAAAACGAAGACGACGTCGAGTTGGAGCCTTACTCGTAACTTACTTCATTTCGTTGCCAATAAAGCTCCTTCCTCACAAAACCAGGCACAGGATATTGCACTCTGCAAGACTAGTCGAGATGCCTTGCTGCTTCCTCGACCCGATGAGAAGGTGTTTCCTCTCGAATACATAAATGGAAGTCTCCTTTCTATACATCTCAGCTTCATTTCCCTCGAGATGATTCGTTATGTGGAGTGAGAGAAGTGAGCTGTGCAGAATGAAAACCCGTTAAATGTCGACTCGTTTTAATGCCTATCTCTGTATCCAACTCCTTAAAATTTAAATTATCAATTTATAACCGTCACTAGCTTGTTTACGTTCGCTTTATTAAAACTCGTTTCGTTATAACTGATCGTATAGTTTCAATTAAAAACTCTTCGCACTGTTTCAAATTCTCAATTTTCATATTGTCTGAGATATATGGTCATTTATTTAGATACCGTACATTACATGTTTAATAAACACAGTTACATTATAAAAAAAAATTAAAAAATATATTTAGTTAAAAAACAGCAGCTATTGACGTGTGCCGTTGAATCGAATCTATCCCAGCTAAGGAAAAAAAGATAACAAATGCCTCGAGACAGGTAAAGCAAACTAGAAAAATTAAACAAATAGATAAATAGCCTACAACAGAATTTGTAATGCAAACAAAAATTTACATATCCATATAAAAATCCATATAATAATTTAATAAAAAGATGAAAAGAATTGTTTGTTTTGTTTCGAAAGAAACGTTTGTAAATATTCAATGTTTTTATATATAAAGAAATATTATGTGTAAAATTACCAGAAATAAAAAATCTGTATTATTATTTACGACTAGTTCATGATCTAGTTCTATGAAGTATAGTAATTGAAAAGAGGAAACAGTAACTCGAAATTGTGTTTATTTTTTACCATTTTAGTTCATATGTTTTTGTTGTCTCGTTCCAAGAATCGATGAATCAACCTCATACATACGTAAATAAAATATTATTCCTTTTATTGGATTCAAAATAGAATAAAAAACTAAATTTTTAACACTGAAATAAAATATTAGAAAAACTCGCACAACTGTGAAGTAAATTTCCATATAAACACAAACTGCATCTGGTTTAAATAACACAAATATGATTGATAAAATTGATTTCATTTGATATTCAGCATTGACCTTCTGAAATTCGATCTTAAACACGAACTGAGGCTAGAGATAACTTTAGTTTGTTGTTTCAAAATTCCAATCTGTTTTCAACCTAAGCCGCCATATTAAATTTTGAAATACAACCAGAGGCGTGCACTTTGGGTATTTCTCAATAGACAGACGAAAACTTATTTTAAGAAAACAAAATCAAATACAAGTTTCAGGCATAGATCTGTTTTGAAAAATGAGAATTTAAACCCAATGTGTTTTTTAATAATTAATATTGTCTTTAGCTCTCAATTTATATTTACAAAAGCTTAATCTAGAAACTTTATAGAATATAAAAATTTAACGAAACTGCCTGAAAAGTTTTGTTTATTTTGTACTTTATTCATGAATTCTCTTATTCTTAGATTGTTTTCAACTAGAAAGAATTCTATTGACTATTAACAATTCACAATCTACTGTGTTTACGAATATATAACTTATGTAGTCAACATGTTGGACCAGAAATATACTTATTTATGCATTCAAACATCAAGGAGCCTTTGCACTGCTGTATGAAACCTCAAACAAAATGGGCTATCAAGGCTTGCAAGGTTTTTTGACCCATAGCCATAAGTGTCCTTTCTAAACCATTTTAAAATAATATGAAAATGAGGATTAAAGGTCAGCTGATGGAATTAGACTTGCAGTTATAAAATTTAGTAAAAATTAAATAGAATAAGAAATAGTTTGTTATTTATAGTTAGCCTGCAACTGCAACCAATCATTTTCTGCATAAATTAATACTCATTAATAAGGGACATTAATACATCTATCCACTATATATGCACATGTCAAGATAACTCACTTAAGCCTGAGGTAACCTTTAAGAGCAGCATTGTATCAACCCTTTACGGTGCTGTGCCAGGTGATAATCTTAACAAAATGGCTTATTAAAGCCATCTTGTTTTCAAGATATACTGTACACCTCAAAGGCTATTTTATAATTTAGTTTAGAACAATGTTGTTCAACTGGAAACCCGTAAGCTAAAATAGATCTTACTGAGCACTAGGTAAGCATTGAGATGCAGGAATAAACAATAAACAATAAAATTACATTTTGCATTTCTCGAAATAGCTGCACAAACTTTTAAACTTCGAAATTTTCCCAAGAGCTAAAGATGAACAGCATGTCACAAGACACAAACCAAACAAAAGATACTTCAACTGATAATTAACATTTTTCCAAGCAAGAACCCCAATAACACAAACGTCTTTAGAATAACCATACGACGGTGTCCAAAAACATCCCCAAAACTTTTTATATTAGATAAAATTTTCGTTCATTTAGTATTGCTTCTAGTAACAATATTTTGACATGTGCATATAAATAGATTCACCACTGTATTTTATTTAAAAAATATTTAAAATTTACAAATAAAAAATTAGAACAATTTGCACTGATTGCCTTACGAAGTGAATCTTTTTTAGTTTAACTAAGCTTATTGATTTTCACATATTTATTTAAATCTTTATTCTTTCTATGGAACAATTTCACATTTAGTAGCAATATTGTAAACAATAACACGTAGTAAGTGTCCCCAAACAGAATTCTACAACTAAACACAAACAAAAAGAATGCTATTGTCAACATCATGGAAAAGCTTTGTCATAAAAATGTTCTCTCTGTTGACATTATTTAATGTGTAGTGAGCAAACCAACACGTACAACCAACAGCTTTACTTCCTCCTCAAACGAAAGCTTCCTTCCGAGAAATGTCTGTCTTGAATCTTGTTTAGACGAAAAAGAAAAACAGAATTTTAACATCAATTAATCGAAAACCTAATCAAGATCTCAATTCATCATTAACTTATGGTTTTGTTCAACTTTTAAAAAAATCAATTCTACAGAATTTCTTTTGATAAAAAGATCTATAGAAAAAGATTAAAAATAACCTGAAAAGCAATTCAAAAC
>JAQFZN010001577.1:0-15039 GCA_034687075.1 Geophilus carpophagus
TAATTCTTCTTGATTTAGAAACTTGTTCAATCGTTTTGCAGATACTAAAGCCTAAAAAAATTAAATGTCAACTACAAAAAGAATTCAATTTTCAATATTTACCTGAACTAATGTCATAATTACTCTAGGTAGCAGTGTCATTGGGTAATACAAGATATTAAATAAGGAAATAGAAATGAATATTTTCTTTGCATTCATTTCGTTATTTTTATCTATTAGTGTGTAAGTGATAAAAGTTGATAATGTTACAAATGTTGGTAAAACACCAAACAGAAATTCAACAATTGCTGTTATATTCGCATTTTTTTTCAGTATCTTCAGTTCCTTATTTCTAATTGCATTTACTTGCAAACCGAAAGAATTTTCCCATGCGTATAATTTCAATATTTTAATGGAGGCCAAAACTTCGTTCATTAATTTAACTCGTTGATCCTTAAAATTCATTTTTTCAGTTTGAATATGTTTCAATCGGCGAGTAATGAAAACATTTAATAAACCCATTACAACCAAGGTAACAAAACCAGCAAGCGAAGCAAATCCCAGTTCAATCCATAGAAAGTAAAAACAAAGACTAACTTCTAGAACGATGATCCAACATGTGTGAAATTCAAACAATACATCACATAATTGCACCGTGTCAATAGATATCAAATTCACAATTTCACCTGTTGACGAAGCATTTTTAATATTGCTATTCATTCGAATTGCCTGTAAAAAAGAAAAATCAATTTATTAATAATTAAAAAATATTGATCCTGATAAAATAAACTCACTTTCTTATAAATTGCTGAAATAAGAGATGCTCGTACTTTTATGCTCAGCTGTTCTGCGATCCAATATTGTTGTGTATAAAAAAATGCAGCCAAAAGCCCCATTAAAAGTATGAGACAACAATAAAAATAGCCGCGCCAATGTGGTTCATCATTACTGACAAAATCAATTAAAAATCTGTAAAGAAAAATAAATTAGTAAGAATTTGAAATAATAATAAATTAAAATATAATTTACGTTAAAACAAATGGAGTGGTAAAATCAGTTAGATTTGCTCCTAACTGAACTAAACCAGTCAGTGTAAATGGTATCCAAAAGGTTCTTCCCAGAGCTGATAAAATGGATGGTGTTTTTTCAACCCTTTAAGTAATTTATTTGAATCAAATATATAAAATTAAATTAATTCAATTTTTATACAAATTCCAATTTTTTAAAAAATTTGGGTAAACAACCGAGCAACGGTATTCGTCTAATAAATCCCAAACATCATCTTTAGTAAGTGGACGTCGAAATCCAAGGTAACACATTCTAATGTCAATTAAGAATAAATAAATAAATAAATTAATAATAAATAAATAGACATTAAATCTGAAAATTGTATTTTTTAAAATTAAAAGTAAACTTACTTATCAAACCATGCAAACAAGTAACGAGATAATAAGGTTGCATCTTTAATCGGACATTGTTTCTATATAATTAAAATAGTAATAAATTATTGGGGTTAAAATAACTGTAATGTAAACACACCTTTCTTTCTGTTGATTCAACTGATATTTTATCAGAAATAACCGATAAAACCAATTGCAACACAATTAAAGGATATGATATAACACAACATATGAATGAGAGGTTTTCTAATGACAAACTAGGCAAATGATGACTAATAGTTTCATCTCTAAATAAAGACATCAAAAATGATCGAATTGTAACAGTCGTAGAAATTGTTAAAAGAAGCCAAAATATAAAGAGAATATCTGATGATCTTCTACCTCTTTGACGGTGATTTAATATTAAGATGCATGTAATTATCTAAGAAGTCAAATACTACAAGTAATGAATATTATTATAATAATAATGTATTTAATAAAAATCAACTTACAAAACTAAAGCATTTTATGATGTTGGAGTAATAATTAGCTGAAGCAACATACACCGATTCTCTCACATATATCCAATAGAATAATTGAGTCATGGATAATGCAGCCAGACAAATGCTCGAAATCTAGATTAGAACAATAAAAATTAAAATAATGTTTTCAGTATAATTTTTTTAAACATACAAATTTTGTGATATTTAAAACAGTCCATGGTATACATTTTGTTGTATGATTTTTTTGCGAGTAAATTTCAAAAGGTAAACACAGCCACAAAAATCCACATGGAATCCATATTAATACTGTTTTTTGAAAACATTCTGTAAAATCTGGCGTGTCAGTATCCCAAACGATTGACCAATCCTAAAACATTAAGAAATATTTTATAAAATACAGTACTTCAAATTAAAACAAACAAACTAACCCAAAATGCTGATCCACAATGTGTGTCTAGGATAGCTGACATTTTCACATATCGCAACCTGAAATTTCTGAGAAATCAGATAAGAGTATTTTCCAACAAACCGTAGATCTAAGAATAAACCATTCGGCATCGGCATTTCAGGGTCAAAAGATATCATTGTGTACACACAGAGAAAGTTTCCGCTCGATTTTGACATCACATGGCGAACCACATGGCATATAAATTAACTCCATCTAGAAGCAACACATCGAATTAAATGGAAATAAATATGGCGCTTGCAAACCGCGCCATCTACGTTAATTAAAACTACATCTGATGCTTCTGAACGTGTTTATATGAGTGAAGACTATATTATTTTCTCCCTGATTTGGTGTAATGATGAGTAGAAAGTTCAAATCGGTTTTGATCGATTTGAGTGGAACTCTTCACATTGAAAACTTGCCAATATCCGGAGCTGTTGATGCATTAAAAAGGTATTAATAACTTCACACATGTGCATTTACTAAACTAGGTATCTTGTAGATTTCAATAAATTTAAACATTTTATTTGTAAAATATAAAGAGTAAATAAGCGTAAGCATTACAAATATTTGGGGTATTTTGAAGAAAATGGTGCTACATTTTGACTAATTTACTTAAATAGATTACGTGGTGCAAATTTAGGTATTCGTTTTGTAACGAATACAACGAAGGAATCAAAGCGAATCCTTACAGAACGACTTACAAAAATCGGATTCGATATAAAACCTTCAGAAATATTTACTTCACTGACAGCTGCAAGACAACTCATCACTGCGAAAGATGTAAGACCAATGTTTTTTCTTGAAGATGCTGCAATGGAGGATTTTGAAGGTGGATTTAAAAAAAAAACTAAAGTTGAAAAAGGAATAACATTACAATTTGTGTATTGCTCAAGGCATTAACACCGAAGATCCGAATGCTGTAGTCATTGGTTTGGCACCAACGAATTTTCATTACGAAAAACTCAACACCGCATTTCGACTCGTATTAAACGGAGCGCCGTTAATCGGTATTCATAAGGCGCGATATTATCAAACACCTGACGGACCATCTTTAGGCCCAGGTCCGTTTATAACTGGACTTGAATATGCAGCTGATGTTAAAGCTGAAGTAGTTGGTAAACCAATGTTTACATTTTTCAATGAAGCGATTAAATCACTGAATGGAACACCTGATGAAACTATTATGATCGGTGATGTGAGTGAATTTTATTCCATTTTTTCTATTTGTGTTGATTTTGGGATTTTTTTGATGAGCGCAGGACGTACGAGATGATATAGGCGGAGCGCAGCAGTGTGGGATGTTAGGGATTTTAGTACAAACAGGTCTGAATAAATTTTGCCGTTTTTTCTTTTGTGAAAAGAAGTTAATACGGTAATTTATTGTTGGATTTAGGAAAATATCGAGTAGGTGATGAAAACAAAATTAATCCACCTCCGAAACATGTTGTAGCAGATTTTCCAGCAGCTGTAGACTTGATTTTTGCCATTAATCAAAGCTTAGTTAATTGATGTTTTATTATTAAAATATTTAGAATGATGTTGAAAAATGTGGAAAATAGGGATAAAATAGAATCTAATTTGAAAATAAATTGAATTCGTTTTCATAAAATGTTAATTTGTAATTTATTTTGAATTATTAATAAATTAATGATAATTAATTAACATTATTTTCCAATTGTCAGGTTCTGTATCATTTCCACACGTGTTGTATTTATTTGGTGAAAAATAATTTTAACATTATTTAAACACAGTTTAAACTGTAAAAATTGAAAAAATATATTTTTAAATATTTTTATCTATTTAAATTGTAATTATGTAATATAATTTACATATAAATGGCCACCAGATCGAATCCGTAATTTGATCTTAAAAATAACATCAATTTCACCACATGTGAAATGCTGAAATATTGTGATCAATTACTTAGTAATTTTACTTAATAATATTTTTTATTTATTACACTAATTAAAAAAATTTATTAAAAAGTCAAGGACATTAAACTTTTTCTTTTCCGGTTTATTACCATTCCCGAAAGTTCTGTGAATCAATATATTTATCACACTCAGAAGTCAAACTTTTTGTCGGTATGACTTATAACAAATGGAAATACCCACACATTTTAAATTTTTTTAAACTGGGTTATAATTTTTTTAAAAAATTTATTTGATTGTTTAAATTTAAATAACTATTATTCTCTTTAGTTACATAATATTAATGACGAATGCTAAATTTATAATTAATATACAACGAATAAATACACAATTAAATATTATTCTTTTTATTACATGTGCTTGAAATAGTTGATTTGAAACTGAGCGCCGAATCGTTTGTTTCCTCAACGTTTCACCACGATTGCACAATGAGTCTACAGGTCAACTCCGCCTTCTGCTCGACGAGTTGAAACAAGCAAGCACGGTGATCCTTCAACCACTTGCCTGCCAGGTAGGGATCGAGTGAAATGACAACGTTTTTAGATGCTCATTGTGGTTCACCATTTTGGGTAAGTTTTTCATAACTTTAACCCACGTTAAAGTCAGAGCAAATATCGCTAACCGGCTACATTTACTTTGAAAATTATATCGTGTTTTATTTTCAATTTTAAATTTGATTACGGGTGTAATTTTGATATTTACCGGTTCTTTTTGAAATATTTGAATTCATATAATTTTGCAATGAAATAATATATTTTAATTTATTTTGCAAAAATTTTAACTTTTTGCGCGATTTATGTAATTATTCAAGTAAAGATGACCTAAATAAAACATGATTTGTGATTTTTTTTGAAGCCGGTTTTTCAATTGTGTGTGAATTTTAAATAGGGAAAAAAATACATTTATTACATAATTTATTTTTTGTTTGTTTGCTTATTTTTTTCTTTTTTTAGAATTGGACTACGGTATGGGAAACTGACAATCCAGATTTAACAGAATGTTTTCAAAAAACAGTATTATTATGGATCCCATGTGGATTTCTATTGATTTGTTTACCCTTTGAAATATATTCAATAAAAAAACATCGGAAAAGAAGTATACCATGGACGATTTTTAATGGAATGAAATTAGTACGTTTAAAAAATTGATTTTCTTTTTTTTTATGCTTAATATTGATTTTTATTTTAAATGTAGATTTTGAGTTTCTGTTTAGTTGTGATTTCCTTGTCAGAATTACTTTTTTGGTTGTCAGCAAAAGAATGGACGGATGTTGCTTCAGTTAATTATTATTCTACCTTTATAAAAAGTCTTAGTTTTGTAAGAAAAATTTTATTAGTAATTGTAAGCATAAATTAATTAATTATTGCATCATTATTACTTTAGATGTTTGCAACCACCTTAATATTATATCATCGTTTAAGAGGTCGAAGATCATCAGGTGTTTTGTTTATATTTTGGCTTCTTTTGACATTTTCGGCAACCATCACCTTCCGTACTTATATGATGTCTGCTCTGAATGTAGGAAATAAAAATCCTAAAATACATTAGATTATTAAAAATAATTTTTATTTATTTTTTCAGGAAGGAGATCCACCACCTAATATGTTCTTATATGTATGTTGTGTTATATCATATCCTTTGATTGTGGTGCAACTGGTCCTATCAACGTTTACTGATAAGGTATCAGCGGAATCTACACAGGTCAAGGTATGTGTTTACATTAAACTTATCTAAATATTCATCTTAATTTATTTTTCGTTTTGTTTTTTATTAAATTCAAATATAGAATCAGTGCCCTATTGTTAATGCACCGTTACTATCTCGTTATCTTTTTTCATGGTTTGACAAGTAAGTTTATTTAAATTTTTTTTTTTTAAATTAAATCTTTTCTTTATTTTTTAGAATGGCATATATTGGATTTCGACGTCCACTTACTAAAGATGATCTTTGGGATTTATTACCTCAATATCGTTGCTCGTTTGTCTATCCGAAATTTCAAAGAAATTGGCAAATAGTTCACAAGAAGCAATCTAGGTATGAATTTAGAAATTTGATTAGTATTTATTTAAATTAATTCATTAATAAAATAATTAAAGGGTAGGAAAAACTCCATCAATTCTATCTGCTCTGGGAAGAACCTACTGGATACCATTTGTCATGACTGGTTTAGTTCACTTTATAGCAAATGTAACTGATTTCACAACACCGTTTGTTTTAAGGTAAATTGTATAATAGTTTAAATTAATAAACCATTATTTACTTTTTTTTTTTTTTTTAGATTTCTCATTGATTTTATCAGTAGCAAAGAGCCAATTTGGCGTGGATATTTCTACTGCTGTTTTATAATGATTATGGGATTTTTTGCTGCTTTTTTTTACACTCAGGTATATTGGATTGCATTTCGGATGGGAATGCAGTTAAGATCATCTGTCATTTCAGAAATTTACCGAAAAGTATGTTAAATCTATCATTATTATTAATATTTAAACTTATATTTTATTTTTTTTAGGCGTTACGAATGAACAGCAATGTTAAAAATAGTTCAACAACTGGTGAAATTGTAAATTTAATGTCAATTGACACAGAACATTTACATGATGTACTTCCTGAATTTCACACATGTTGGATTGGAATTATTCAAATTAGCGTATGCTTTTACTTGTTATGGAGTGAACTAGGAATTGCAACCCTTGCTAGTTTGGCTACATTACTTTTTCTGATTCCAATAAATGGCTACGTCGCAAGCCGTTTACAGCATGTGCAAGTTCAGCAAATGAAATTTAAAGATCAACGAGTTAAATTAATGAATGAAATTTTGTCTGGGATAAAAGTATTGAAATTATACGCGTGGGAAAATTCTTTTGGGTTTCAACTAAGTACAGTGAGAGACAGGGAACTGAGAATGCTGAAAAAGAATGCATATTTAACTGCAGTTGTGGAATTTATGTTTGGTAATTTACCAATATTAGTAGCATTATCAACTTTTATCACATACATACTGATTGACGAAAATAACGTCTTGGATGC
Organism: Geophilus carpophagus; assembly: GCA_034687075.1. Classification (NCBI taxonomy): domain Eukaryota; kingdom Metazoa; phylum Arthropoda; class Chilopoda; order Geophilomorpha; family Geophilidae; genus Geophilus; species Geophilus carpophagus. The sequence goes on from JAQFZN010001577.1 coordinate 7,271, forward strand.
GAAAAAAGTTTTTGTATCTATTTCTTTGTTTAATATAATACATTATCCATTGATAATTGTGCCGATGATGATAGTTGGTATTGTTCAGGTAGATATTAAAATCTAAAAATATTCGAAAGGTTTCTTCCAGGTGTAAATTTTTTGTTTGTATTTATTGTTTAGGCGCTAGTTTCCACTAAACGATTGAATAAATTTCTTAATCAAGAAGAATTGGATCCCGTTGCCGTTTCTCACGATATTGCCTCAAGTAATATAAAGTAAAATAATACTGAAATCTAATAAAATTTATAACTTTTTCTTTGTACAGAAAATGCTATTGAAATTTATGATGGGTGTTTTGCTTGGGCCTCTGATTCTGATCCTATTTTAAGAAATATCAATATAATATGCCCGTCTGGACATTTGATCGCTGTCCTGGGTCCAGTTGGATGTGGAAAATCATCACTTCTATCAGCTGTGCTAGGTGAAATGGAAAAAAGAAATGGCCACGTTAATACTAAAGTATATATTTTTTAATTACCGCATGCAATATTAACGTTATTTTTTAATAACATGTTTATTACATTTTAGGGTACAATTGCGTATGTAGCACAACAAGCATGGATTCAAAATGTAACGTTACGTGAAAATATAACGTTTGGCTCAGAATTTGATAGACATCGGTACGATAAAGTAATTGATGCGTGCGCTTTGAAACCTGATTTAGAATTATTGCCTGGAGGAGATGAAACTGAAATCGGAGAAAGGGTAAATGATCTAACATTTGTTTAACAACTTTTTTTTAGTTTAAATTGGTTTTAAATTTTAGGGCATTAATTTGAGTGGAGGGCAGAAGCAAAGAGTTAGTTTAGCCAGAGCTGTGTATAGTAATGCTGATCTAATTCTTTTGGACGACCCGTTGAGTGCTGTGGACTCGCACGTTGGCAAACATATCTTCGATCATGTTATAGGTCCAAACGGTTTACTTAAAAATAAAGTAAGACATTTAAATTAAATTAATTTTATTACTGCTACTAATTTTTAAACAATTTTTAGACGAGATTGTTTGTCACAAACAGCATTGCACACTTGCAGCAAGTTGACACTATTGTAGTGCTCGATAACGGTCAAGTGACTGAAAGTGGAAGTTACGATGAACTACTTAAAGATAAAGGAGCCTTTGCAGAATTTTTACTTAATTATTTGACAGAACATGATACAGCTTCGCTGAATGAAGAGCAATTAACAAGTAAGTTACTCTAAAAATTTAGAAAAATAAGCAAATATTCTATAACTGATTTTTGTATTAGATTTAGGATGTATTACAGAAGAAGTTGTTCGATTAACAAGTGTGGAATCTGACTCGTACGTGAATATTCTCTTTAATATTTAATGGGCATTTTTTTATATTGCAAATGTTAAATGTACAGATCTGTTATTAAAAATTTGGGAGTACTTAGTCCTGAGCCCAGAAGTCCCGGTGTGAGAAGTATATCGTCTGACTATAGTGATAGTGGTATACCGCTAGCTTTGAAACATAGGATATTGCGGAGTGTGAGTCAAGAAAGTCACATTATAAACCGAAATATATCTCAAGATCATCCTAAATTAGAAAAATCATTCACCGAAAAGCAAAAATTGACTACTTTAATTGAAGATGAAACGGCTGCAACCGGACAAGTATCTTTTTTGCCATTACAAATAATTTTTAAGAAACGTGATCTAATGCAAATGTCAATTTGCAGGTACAATTGAAGATATATGGAAAATATTTTCGTGCTATTGGAATAAGCATTATTATAGTTTGTGTAGCGGCATTTGCTTTGTCTACATCTTGTGGTGTAGCAGCAAATACATGGTTGAGTTTATGGACTCAAGATCCTCCAACAGCTTCCATGGACTTACGAATTCAAAGATTAACAGTATATGGGGCGCTTGGAATAGGTCAAGGTAATGTATTATAAATATAAAATAAATAACGTAAATTTTTATACTGATATTCATTTCGAAAATTGCAGTTAGCTTACTTCTGATTGGTTGTCTTGCTTTGGCAAGTGGATCGGTTAGAGCATCGAAAAAATTGCACAATGCTATGTTAGATAATATATTACGATGTCCGCTTTCTTTTTTTGACACGACGCCATTAGGTCGAATTCTCAATAGATTTTCGAAAGACATTGATTTAGTTGATGGTGAATTGGCACAAAATATTTATCCTATGTTAGGCACATTTTTAGAAACTATTGCTATAGTTGTTGTTGTTACAATGAGTACACCATTAATTCTAAGTGTAATTTTACCTGTTTCATTATTGTATTATCTTATACAGGTAAATGAAAAAAAATATCAAGAATATGGTTAGATAGAGTATTTTATCGTTTCTTTTACAGCGCTTCTACATATCGTCTTCCAGACAGTTAAAACGTTTGGAATTCATTAGTCATTCTCCAATATTTTCTCACTTTTCCGAAACACTTTTCGGAACAAGTACTATTCGCGCTTATAACCGAACAAGCGACTTTATTCGTGAAAATGAACGATTAGTAGATGAGTATCATAAATGTGCTTATCCAAGTCTTGCTGCCAATCGGTAAATATGTGAACTGATTTTAATAAATGTATTCTTACAGTATATATATTTTTTTTTTTTTTAGTTGGTTAGGTATTCGCCTTCAGTTACTTGGTTCTTTTGTATCTTTTTCTGCTGCTTTATTTGCTGTTATTGCTAGAGATACAGTTGATTCAGGCACGATGGGTTTGACAGTCAGTTACGCATCTACAGTAATAAATTTGTAATAAATATATATTAAGATTGAAATCTACTAATTCAAATTTTTTGATTAATAGATGGTTATTATGCTTATTGTTCTTGTACGGACTGCTTGCGAATTGGAAGCAAATATTGTGTCAGTTGAGAGAATTTCAGAATACACAAACGTACCTTCAGAGGCCCCAGCTGTGATCGAAGGAAGAAGGCCCGCAGAAGGATGGCCTCAAGAAGGTGTAATCACATTTAATGAATACGAGACTAGATACAGAAAAGGACTTGATCTTGTATTGAAAGGTCTAACGTGTGTGATCGACAAACAAGAAAAGGTTTTATCTATTTTTTTTTTATTTTAAAGTTATAATTATATCTTGAAATCGTTTTTAGGTTGGAATTGTGGGTCGAACTGGAGCTGGTAAATCTTCTTTGGCTTTAGCTCTCTTTCGTATAATTGAACCGACAATGGGAAACATTATCATTGATAATATTGATACTTCTAAAATCGGTTTGTTTGACCTTCGATCAAAACTCACTATTATTCCTCAAGTAAATTATTAAAGTTTTTAAAAGAAATATAAAATGTAACTAGGTTTATTCTAAAATATAGGATCCAGTATTATTTTCTGGAACTTTACGGATGAATTTAGATCCGTTTGAAAAATATTCAGATGCTGATGTATGGCGGGCGTTAGAACATTCGCATCTTAAGTTGTTTGTGTCTTCACTACAAAATGGATTGCAGCATGAAATTAGTGAAGGAGGAGAAAATTTAAGGTAAAAAATGAAATCTATATTTTAAATTTTTGACAATTTTTCAATTTTTTAAATCTTTTTAGTGTGGGACAACGGCAATTAGTTTGTTTAGCTCGTGCTCTTTTACGAAAGAGTAAAGTTTTAGTCCTAGACGAAGCAACAGCTGCAGTAGATTTGGAAACTGATGATTTAATTCAAGCCACAATTAGAAAAGAATTTGCTGATTGCACTGTTATAACTATTGCTCATAGATTAAATACAATTATGGATTCAACTAGGTACTGATTGCTGTTTTAATTCCATTTTAAATGATTACCAATACTATTTTTTTATTACAGGATAATGGTTTTAGATCAAGGAAAAATCAAAGAATTTGATTCACCAATTAATTTATTAAATAATACAAATTCTATGTTTTATAGTTTAGCAAAAGATGCTGGACTAGTTTAACACAAAATTTATCATCTCAAAATTATTAAAATAATCCTCATTTCTGGCGTAATGTTAAAGTTGCATTTAAGATTTATTATATTTTTATATAATATGAATAAGACTACTTTTTTACATTTTCATAATTAATTTAGTGAATTCACAGTTTGTAGACAATCATATTGCAATAAATATCAGTTTAGTTATATTTTATTATCGTATGTGGTTATTTTTATACAAAATAACATTTAATACAAATAATATGTATTTAATTGGTTAATTATAAAAGTCTTTCATGCAGGAAATTATTTTATAAGTTTGTTAGTTCCTGGCATATGCAAAATATATATTTAAAAAACTTCAGGGTTAGGAGTGACCTCATTTAAAACAAATTCCGTGTAAATATTGCTGGTTTTCCTCTTATATAAGCATTTATTTGATACTGCATTTCCGGTTGTTACTTGTATTCGCTGCAAACAAATCTGCTGCAAGTCACTGCCAATTAAAAATTCTCACAGAATGTCAGGATTTTTGGATGAACATTGCCAATCGCCATTTTGGGTAAGTTATTTATTACTTATTTTTTAATTTTACAAGTCCTTGTCTTAGTGAGTTTTTAAACAATTTAGAGCTGACCCTTAGTTTTGCTGCTAAACATCTTTAGCTCTTTTCTATTGACTAACGTTGTATTTCAGGATTGGTCTGTAGTTTGGGACACTGATGTTCCAAACTTAACAGATTGTTTTCAAAAGACCGTACTCGTGTGGATTCCTTGTGGATTTCTATGGGTCTGTTTGCCTTTTGAGATTTATTGTGTTAATAAACACAAGAAGAGAAGTATACCATGGAAAACATTAAACAGAATTAAAATTGTATATTTTTCTACATCTAAAAGTTTTTCTGATTATTATAATTACTTTTTATATTTAGGTTTTGAGTATTATGTTAAGTTTATTGGCACTGGCAGATCTAATCTATTGGATTTGTGCGAGGGCATGGACTAATGTGGCTGCTGTTAATTACTACTCAACCGTGATAAAAACTTTCAGTTTTGTAAATAAAGTTTAATGAGTATTTATATCAAACTTCTAACTCAGTTTGCATATTACTTGTAGATATTTACAGTTTTTCTAATATTGTATCACCGACTAAAAGGCCGTAGATCATCAGGGGTCCTCTTTATATTTTGGCTTCTTTTATCATTTTCTTCAACTTTTACACTTTATAGCTACATTTCAACATGGAGTTCTGTAACTATAAATAATTCTAAATATTTGATAGATTATTTCATAAAATTTATTTCTTTTAAATTAAGTATGAAAATTCATTTTTTACTGCTACTTGCAACATAATGTTGTATCCTATGATAATACTTCAACTGATTTTATCAGCTATTTCTGATAACTTATTACCAGCAGAATCTTTGGAAGAAAAGGTTGTGTGTAATGAGCTAGTAATTCTTCATTTTTAATGTATGTTTTCTGTATTTCTTTAAATAGAATCAGTGTCCTATTAAAAATGCACCTTTATTATCCCGTTGTTTATTTATTTGGTTTGATAAGTAAGTTAATTCATCAGTAACTAAAAAATTAACTTTATTATTTATAAGTTATTAATTGTTCTGATTATTAGAATGTGTTATCTTGGATTTCGACGTCCACTCACCAAAGATGATATATGGGATTTATTGGATCAATACCGCTGCTCTCATGTCTTCCCAAAATTTCAAAAAAACTGGCAAAAGCTTAATCAAACACAATCCCAGTATGAATATTGTACAATTATCGAACAAATTGATAAACCTATTAATGTTAATTTATTCCAGAATTGGAAAAACCTTAGCAATTGTATTTGCTCTTGGAAAAACATTTTGGAAACCATTTGTTCTCACAGGATTAGTTCAATTTGCAGCAAATGCAACTGATTTTGTAACTCCAACTACTTTAAGGCAAAAATATTTACAAATCATTATTCAATCAATTATTGGTTCATTCTGTTTTTCTAGACTTTTAATTAACTTCGTGAGCAGCGATGAGCCAAATTGGCATGGCTACTTTTATTGTTTCTTTATATTGTTTGTACAAGTTTTATCTGGTTTGTTTTATACCCAAGCTTACTGGATTTCAGGAAAAATGAAAATTCAATCTAGAGCAGCACTTATTTCACAGATTTTTAGAAAAGTATCACGCTTAATCACTATCTATTACTATCACCTATCATCTTTTTCTTTATTAGGCACTACAAATAAATAGCAATGTAAAAAATAGCTCATCTACAGGCGAAATTGTCAATTTAATGTCTACCGATGTGGAACGGTTACTCAGTGTATTACCTACATTGCACACATTTTGGATTGGATTTTTACAAATTGCGTTATGTTTTTACTTATTATGGAACGAATTAGGTCCTTCTGCACTTGCAAGCATAGCTACATTCCTTATTTTAATGCCTGTTAATTCGTATATATCACGTCGTTTGCAAAAAATGTATATTGGACAAATGGAGTTTAAAGATCAACGTGTCAAGCAAATGAATGAAATTCTGGCCGGTATTAAAGTATTAAAGTTATACGCATGGGAAAATTCATTTGGTTCGCAGTTAAGAGTAGTGAGAAATAACGAACTGAAATTATTAAAAAAAAGTGCATATTTTTCTGCAATTCTTAGATTTATGTTTGGTAATTTGCCAGTACTTATTGCTTTGTCAACTTTTATTACCTACTTACTTGTTGATGAAAATAATGTTTTAGATGCTTCTAAAGTTTTTGTGTCTATTTCATTGATTAATATTATCCAGTTTCCATTGATCGTTTTGCCAATTGACATTGTTTCTATGATTCAGGTAAATATATGATATATTTCTTAAGCAGGGCTGCCCTGGTGCAGGTTACAAACAGCTTTAGGACAGTCCTGTTTCTAACTTATAGTTTAAAATTTTAATTTATCGACTTAGGCGTATGTATCTGCCAAGAGAATGTCAAAATTTTTACATCAAGAAGAATTAGATCCAAGTGCTGTGTATCGTCTAAATAAATCAAGTAAGATTTTAAAATATTTAATGAATAAAAATTAATTTAGGTTAGATACTTCCATTCACTGCCTGATTGATTTGCCAAAACCCTTTCGGCAGTAGCGTGCACGTCACCAGCTTTTTCTCCAAAAACCACTGGTTGCAGTTCCTCACAATACGCACCCCAACCCTTTTTTGTGACAACCCGTTTGCAGATGCCTGTTCACACAGAATCGCACCTCAGAGCCAGTGCATGGGTAGGTTGGCCCAATGTTAAAAAGTGAGCATGCATGCGTAATAATAACTGTTCCTGCATATGGAAATACCTCATGGAACTCTGTACTTCACTGCAGTTCCCAGCCTCAGTGTCTACTAGCATCCCCAGATCCAGTCCCAGTATTAAACCATGTTTTTAAATTCATAAACTTTAATTTACAAATTTAAACAAAAATAAGTAACATAATAAAAACTGGACAAAAGACCCTTACAAATTGCCATGAACACAGCTTAAGTGGCCCACAAAAGTAAAGTTTTTAGCTCTCAGTGCTGCTTACTGGCTCTCACAAATCAAGCACACTCGCCATACAATAGTCCAACACGCCTGTGAACCCTTAGACTACTCCTGGCAAGAGGTAGAGAGTCATCTCAGAGAAGATGAAACTCGTACCAGCCCCAATGGCAGTCCTCATGCATCACAAACAGCATGGGGAACAAGAGGGGACTCTTTCTTGGCTTTGCAACTGCCTCAAAAGCCCGGCTCTTGCTCAAAATACTCATCTGCTGATCAGCCAACTGACATCAGCAACTAGCACTTTCTGTCTCACAGCCACTT
>JAQFZN010001578.1:0-15029 GCA_034687075.1 Geophilus carpophagus
TTGCCATATCCCATGTCGTATCCTCCCTTGCCGTATTCTTTTTCGTATCCTCCTTTGCCATATCCCTTGTCATATCCCTTATCGTATCCTCCTTTGTCGTATTCCTTTTCGTATCCTCCTTTGCCATATCCCTTGTCATATCCTCCTTTGCCATATCCCTTGTCGTATCCCATGTCGTATCCTCCTTTGCCGTATTCTTTTTCGTATCCTCCTTTGCCATATCCCTTGTCGTATCCTCCTTTGCCATATCCCTTGTCGTATCCTCCTTTGCCGTATTCTTTTTTGTATCCTCCTTTGCCATATCCCTTGTCATATCCTCCTTTGCCATATACCTTGTCGTATCCCATGTCGTATCCTCCCTTGCCGTATTCTTTTTTGTATCCTCCTTTTCCGTATCCCTTGTCGTATTTCTTTTCGTATCCTCCTTTGCCATATCCGTCTCCTCCTTTTCCGTATCCACCACCTCCTTTGCCATATCCTCCCATTTCGTATCCACCACCCTTACCATATCCACCACCCTTTTCGTATTCCTTTTTATAACCGCCGCCTCCTTTTCCATATCCATCTCCACCTTTTTTATCACAATCTTCTTTATGTTCATATCCGCCTCCATAGTCCTTTCCATACGCACCGCCACCATATCCCATCCGTCGGTTTATGGTGTAACTCAGTGTTTGTTTCTTGCTCAAAGCAAGAGATACACTGCATAAAAGCAGTGCAAGAAAACCCTACAATTATAAATAAATCAGTTTAAATTACAAAAATATTTAAGTATTGTTCATTCTTTTAAGTACAAGTAAAATAATAATTATTATTATAATTATAAAAGTATCATAAAACCTTAAACAGTATAAACTAGATACAACAAAACCAAAAACTTATAAAATTTATTTATTACAAAAACATAAATCCTCAGTTTTTGCAATAAAACTATTTTATAAATTTTGATTCCTCAAGCTTTATAGAAATTAATAATACAGTACATCATAATGCAAAAAGAAATTTGCATAACTCCCATGTTTTTAAAATTATTAATAGATAATTTGAAATTTTAAAAAAATTGTCATAAATTACAATTTAGATTATTTTCTAAAATTTCAAAATGCTATAAAAATGAATAAACTGTATCAGAGATTACTTACCCAATGCATGGTATTATTTGTACGAGTTCTCCAACTATTTCTTCAAGTAGTTTACAACTTGAGAGTTGTTGGAGTAATGTGTTTACTAATTGATAGTCGCACCTTTTATACTTTGTCGCTAAGTAAGGTCCATACACCTCAAGGTTGAAAGACATAATATAAAGGGTTAGCCATCCATGAGTAACCGCACAATTTAAAGTCGTAATGCTTAACACCTATATTTGTTTTCTTTCTTTAAAGTTATTTACCTAATTAATTCATTTAATGTCAATAATTTATTATAATTTATTTATTTTTTTCAACTTTTTATTTGATATTTGTAGTTTGGTTATAAAATTTGCATAGTTTCATGTCGTCACCTGATTTTATTTTGCATTTTACATTTGCATTATTTTTTTTGAAAATAAATATTTTTATTTACTTGTTTTTGCACATTATTTTTTTACTTTTATTAATAAAAATATATCCACATTTTATAAAATATCCACATTTCGCTCGTTTTATTTGAAATAATTTAAATAATAAATGAGCAAAAATCTTGCTTTGTTCTAAATCCTTTAATCAACATATCTAAGCATTAAATTAAAAAAATTAAAAGATTAAAAAATGTATAACAGAAAAAATTCATCTTTATCATTATTTTTTTAAATTCTTCATGTCACTTGTTCCTGTTTTCGTAATTACATTTATTATTAGTAGTTCTTTCATGCAGTGCACCTTAATCCGCCTAAAATATTATCTTTCTCACCCAATAATTAAACGAGAGTGAGTCAGTAAACTAGCACAATTAGACTGAGACAATCGAGCGGATAATCCAACAAAGTCCTCACTGTGTGTAAATTTCGAATTGTCTACTTGAATGCTACTATAGAATGTATTCTTTGCGTCCAGAGCTCGAATCAAGAACCTTAAACAACAAACATCAGTCTGGGTATTATCTTTTCTTTTCAGAGCAAGAGAAAATAAATGAAGAAATAATTGTTGTTTAGTCAAAGTAAAATCGATCTAGTGTTTGACTGTTACAAGAACCGCATTGGGATTTAGCCGGATAAAGTAACATATTATTTATTTATTTACTTGTGCTTTTATGGAAATTGCATTGACACCTAATTTCAGTAATTGCATGACGTCATCTACTTTAAACTCCCATGGCGGTTCTTGCGATGGTCTCAATCAAAAATTATATTTTGGCACACCCATTCTATGTCATTTAGGTATATTTTTGAATATGTATATCAAGCTTGGCTGTGTTGAATAATTATAGTAAAGAAGTGTGAGATTTTAAGATCATAAACTTGAAATTCACAACGAAAAGAAGAAAATAAGTCATCAAATATCTGAATTTAAATGAAATTAGCACATATTACTCAAGAAATGGATTTGTTGAAGAATTTCTCAAGACTATTCATATTCAACAAGTTTATTTATCAACCGAAGAAATGGATATGGATTTGATGGAAGAAAAGAAGATTTCTTCACATAAAAATCGAAAATGAAAAATACTAGCACATGCATTTATTCAAGCATTTCTGACATGATAAAAAGAAGCATTAAATGGCGCAAGCTGTGGGTAGAAAACATCAATAACACCTGTATTCACTGCAATCAACATTATATAAAATGATAATATTTCCCATATTTTATGTACCCTAATTGATGAGTTTTTTGCTTTTCAGTAAACAAGTATTTCTCCTCCTATTAGGTTCACGCATGTCCACACTTCATTCAATTCTTCGAATTCTTCCTGCCTTTGTGGTAATTGCCTTCTTGATCTTCTGCTGGTACTGCTTCGTATACCACCGCTTGCAACGCCGCCATCGCCGTACTCGGACTCTTCTGTGCCAATACCAATCATTACTAAACGGCCATCTTGGCAATGACCTAGCCCGCAATTTGATGGTCATCAACAATCCTGAGACTAGTCCCAATGGAGTACTTTGCTCAAGTTCTACTTACAACTCGTGTTTGAATAGCGAAACTGACTCAGTTTGTCGACAAGAACCCACAGAAACGCCACACAATACACCAGATGATGACAGAACCCGAGCCAGGTCGTATCCGCCCACCTACGATGAGATCTTTCCTCCGCCATATGAAGCTTTATATGGAAATATTGTATGATTGCTAATCTTTTGTTTACAACTGATTTACAAAGGATATTTTTTTATTTCATATATCAACAATGCTTGCCTTTAAATCATCAATGTCAATGTGCTTTTAAGTCATTATTCCAATACAGTGGAAAGCGCTTAACACCATCTTATTATCTATTTCAATCAAATTGAGTGACACCTCTGATTGGTCCAAGATACTGTTTCCGAAATGTTCTCGTGTTAAGCGTTTTCCACTGTATTTAATAGTGTATGTCATTATACTTCTGGACATTTGCCACGTGCTTACTATTACTACCTTCACAAGGACATATTTACTCAACCTCAGGCAAACTCTCATTGGTTGTAAGATATTTAGAACTGCTGGTTTTCTTCTTATTCGTAATGCAATCATTACTCAAAATAGCCAATCAGATTTCACCCCAACTTAATCAAAACCAATATTTCTATCTCGATTGAATTGTTTAAAATATTGTTAGAAATCTATCAATTTGTTAAGAAATGTAATAAATATATATGCAATAGTTTAAAAATTGTTTCTTAACCTTCTTAATCGAGTTGTATACGTTTAAAATGATTATCTGAGGTTCAATTAATTGTTTTATGTCGATAAATGTGTCCATGTAAGCGCAGTAACAAAATATATGCAATGAAAATACGCTTTAAAGTGAATTAGTTACACTATTAGATGTTGATGTTTCAATGTTAACTTAGTTATTTGTTAAACATTGACGTGTGAGTATGTAAATAAAGTCAAATTTTCAATACAGATTGAAAAATTCAGTTATATATTTCCAAAAGATGTAAAAGATTCAACTAAAATTGTTTTCAATATCAATTAAATATAAATATATATAAATAAAATTGTAAGGCCTAAAAACTTTCTCTATAAACAAGTGAACACACCAAAACAATCTTGTTGTTTCAAGTGTAGTCTTGCTATATTAGTGAATGTTGTGTGAATTAAATGGCAAAAAAAATGCCATACTGATGTATGAATCTTTTATAAGATAATCAATAAAGTTAAAACAAGTTATAGTTCCAACTGAATTAAATTGTGAAAAATAATTTCGTATTTCAGAAGCCAGAAGATGTGGTGAAGGTAAGAAAATTTTGTTTCATCTAATTTTTCATTATAATTTAATTCTATAGTATTTTTAATTTTATTTAGGTAGATGGAACAAATTTCCTTTATTGATGCGAATGACCAGAGCTGCAGGTGATGTGTGGCCTAATTATGTCAATAAAGAGATACCTTCATGAGGTATTTTTGTTACGAAATTGTTTTCGTGAAATTCAGTAACCTTTACTTTATGTTTTTACAAGAATCTTTCCGCTAGAAATGACCCTAAGTAAATAAACACTAACCTGTTATAACTCATCGAACTCGCCATCTTAACATGTGTTTCTGTTTACCCTCTATCGGCACCAAGTGAAAGTTAATAAAGCGTCGTTAAACCTGTCAGTCAAGTGATGGATTATCAAGAGTACTGAGTAGATTAAACTTGACTTAAACCTGAAGTATCAATTGAAAAGAAAAGCAAAAATATAATTAAATCTTTCTTTTTTTTTCTGAATTTTTCCTAAACCCATCAATTTTGTAATTAGTTATTTTTTTATTTTTATTTCAGCCATTTTCATGTTAGATTCCTTTTTTCCCCTATAAAATAAAAATGCTAAGAAAGAGAATTTTTAAAATAATGCTCACTTTCTTCCTCAATGTTTACACAGGACATGAGTGATAAAAACCAGAAAGAAATTTAAAACTTCACAGTTCACCCCATCAACAGCTTGGAATGACCACTTACAAGCTAAGCATCATGATCCTTTAAGGCTCATTTGAAAATATCTTTTCAAACTCAAACAATGGCTTGGGCACCATTTATTGTATGCTTTCTTTCTTTAGCCTTAGTATTTGCTGCCATTTTACACGACAATCCAAGAAGATTGAAAAATGACCATAGAAAAGTACTTCCACAGAAAAAATGGCTTCGAAATCGAAGATCAATTGCTAATCAAGAAAAACTTTGGTACGTTAAATTTTTTTTATTTATTTCCTTGAATAATTTAAAATGTATTATGTAATATACACTCATACCTTGCTTTACGGCCTAGATACATTCTGGAAAAGTTGGCCGTAAAGCGAAAAGCCATATAACGAATCAATTATTTCGATAAATCTTTTTGGCCGCATAACGAAACATTGTGGGCCGTAAATCGAAAAAGTGAGATAATTAACAAAGACCGTTATTGCGAAATGCCGTATAGCGAGGTATGAGTGTATAACAACCATTCTGAATATTGGAAAAAAGTTGCATTTGTTGTTGAATCGTGTTACTTTATGACCATTAATTTGTACAGCAATATTTTTTTTTGCCTTGTCAAAATTGTCAATATTGTGGATTTTGTGCAAATATATTACACATTATGTGGGTTTTACTGAACAAACCACTGCACGAATTAATCATCACAGGATAATTTATTACAGGCAGTATCCTAGCCCCTCTTTAGCCATTGGCTGCGATAAAAATGTTCAAAGAACACTTAAATAAATTGGCGTAATTTATAAAAATGATCTGAGTAAATTCTCAAAAGTTACGTAATGTAAACTAATGTATTCTTGAGCGAAATGTCTTTTTCTGGCAACAAAAAGTGCTAGAGAGAATGAAAGAGACTAAAGGAAAACATGAGATTACCTCCCTAGAGTAGTTGAAAGGTGTGTTTCAACTAATATCAACCAATCAATACACCGCTCACGAATGGTCAATCGAATAAACAGTAGGTGAGTTTAATATCAGTTCACTTTATGACTTTCCCGCCTTCTTTTCTGTTTTTCTACACAGGAAGTGACCTCAATCTTGCAAAGGTCTGTGCCCTATAATGATAAAGAAAAACAAGATTATTCAATAAATTCACTTATTTTTGGAATAAAAATAAAAAAAGTAATTTTTGTTTGTTCCTTGTAGGAAACGTGATATATCTTCTGTAAGTGAGAATATAAACCAATTATCATCAGATGTCGTGAGCAAATTGGACAGTATTGATTTTCGAATTAGTCAATTAGTCGACTCAATGGATGAAATCAAGAGTTATGTTAAAAAAATGGCTGAAAGTAGTGAAAGTGATGTTATTACCAACGTAGAAATGGGGAAAATAAAAAATGAAATGGAAGCCCAAATTATTATATTTAAAGATATAATGAAAACGACAACGACAACAACAACATCAACTCCGAACATACAAGTCGAAGACATAACTACTGGTAACTAACTCACAATTGACAATATGTTATAAACGCCATTTTTAAATTAAATTACAACAACTGCGGATCTAAACTTAAAAAAGTTTCTTGAACCGAATTTGTTGCTAATACCAAAAAGAACAAAATAATTTGCAATTTAATTTCCCTTACATTTGTCTAACATCCGTTTTAATGGAAACAAACGGATTTTAACGTGACGTGATATCTCACTAAGATGCTGCTGAGAAAGTGATCACGTGATTGAAGTATTCCAATGATATATAATTTTGTAAGTGCTTAATTGATTATGTCACTTACCATTACATTTTTGTACAATCATTCTATACTGCACAAAGAAGGAAGTCACATGATAGCCACCATAATCGTTTGTTACTAAGGGAAAGCATTAGGGACAATCAATAACTTAAGTGATTTGGCTTATTCAGTAATCGAATAATCACTTGCCATACCTTTTATCAAACCCCTTATTATTATTTTTTGCTTCCGTGAATTAATTATGTCCCCACTTTATCTTTTCAATAGCTTCATCAATACCTGTATCAACAAAAACATGCATTAGTACTTCAGCTCGTTTTGATGTTGATATCACCAGCAGTTCTTCTAGTTCTATAGAAAGGGAAACAAAATGTGATTTAAAAAGTGATCAATTGTTTTATGATTGCAAGTCAGCAACACTGAATCAAGGGTCAGGCAATTATCAAATAAAATTTCCATTCATCTCTAAACCATTACCTGTTTATTGTGATCGACAATGGCTTGTATAAATAAATTGCAATTTTTTAAGCTGTGTGCAAAAATAAATTTCAATTTTTATTTTTTATTTGTTTTAAGGTGATTCAAAGAAGACACTTTGGAAACCAAACATTCAATAAAGGTTGGCTGAGTTATAAACATGGTTTTGGAAATTTATGTCAGGATTTTTGGATTGGAAATGAATTTTTACATAACTTAACATCAAATAATTCTTGGAGTCTTATGGTTGAGTTTTCAAATAGTAATGGATATATTATTGGTTCAGCTGTTTACAAATTGTTCAGAATTGGTTCTGAAAAGACGAACTATACACTATTTGTTGATGGTTTTCAATCGGATGATTCTAAAGATGGACTCTCTTTTCATAATGGTTCCCAATTTGTTACTCCAGGTGAGTTTATTTATTGAGGGAAAGATGTTATTAAAAGATTAAGTAAGAAAACAAAAACAAACATTCTTAATGGTTTTATATATGAAACATTACCTGCAATTGGTTGGTGACTGATAATGAAGTTCTCAATTAATTCAAATATTAAAATCAAATACCACATTTTAGCACATACAGGCTGCAACCTATACACAATTTTACACACGCACCCCTGTTGTGGCCTATACGTGGCTTATACAAAAAACTAAAACATAAAAAAATATAAATTTGCTAAAAATATAAAGACAAAAATAACTAATTTATTTACACCTCATCATCAGCTAAATCATCAAATCCATTAAAATCAGAAATATCTGAGTCTGAATCAGATACTTCCAAGTCTTCTATATCAGAGCAGTTGTCTAAAATAATTCCACATTTTTAAATTTATTAATAATGGTTGTTGATTTAACTTTATCCCATGCATTGATAACCCAATTACATACTTCTAAGCATGAAGCACAGCACTGTTGACCAGACTATGTTAACATTATTAACACTACTCAGGTGCGACCTATTCAAATAACATTTACGTAATAAGCCCAAACACGCGGCTTATACAGGGGTGCGACCTTTCCATAGGGGCAGCCTATATGTGCTAAAATATGATATTATAATTGTATTTAGTATATTTTTCTTTTGCAGATCATGGTGTCAACCATTTGTCCATTCAATGTGCCTTTTTAGAGGAAAGTGGATGGTGGTTTTCACATACACAATACCTGCATTTCACAACTTGTAATCATCATCTGCTTGGTTCCAACCTCAATGCACCGTATATAGGAAATAAGTATGAAATAGAAAGCAAGCTTCTTCTATTTTGCATCAGCAACACAACAAGAAGATGGGAGACCATCAAATTCAGCAATAGTTTGTATTGGAGAGGAAGAAATTTGGCAACAAATGAATTTAGTATGATACAAATGAAAATAAAAATGAATTAAAAGGCTCAAATATTAATTTGTCCTTGTTTATTCCATTCCCAATTATTAATGCATTATTATGAACTGTTATTAACTAGAAAATATCTAACATTACAATAAACAGCCAAAGGAATATAAAAAAATGAAATGATACAAGTATAACCCTGTACATTTCACACTCTTCAACATGACTTGTTTATAGAATATTTATTTTCTTCCCTTAAATCAAACAAAAAAATACTACTTTTATCACATTATGTCAAATCACATACCTACAAGTCTTTAAGGGAAGTGCAATCACAAGTGAGAGTAGTACAGTTAGAAAAAATTTAAAGAATAGAAAAAATTAATTAATTAAATATCATTTTCTTCATTTTTCTGTCTGAATGTGGATTTCACTTCTCCTCAATTCATCATTAGATCCCTAATTGCTTCTAATTCACTCTTATTTGATCAAATAACTCAACTTAGCGATTTTAAATCAGCAGCAAAATCAGATGGAAAAAATCGAATCAAATATGAATTTTTTTTTCCAATTTTTAACCGTAAAAGAATATAGGTATGCAAGTGACTAAGAAATTTTTATAGTTAACAGGATTACTATTATATGAGTTTTATTTTATTTTTTTTTTATTATTTTTATTTTTGGTTTAATTTTTAGTGAGCAAATTGACAATTTTTTTGATATGTCTAAAAAAAATGAGAATAAAAGCAATAAAAACAACTGTCAAGGCTGGTTAAGTGGAATATTTTGAAAAATTACACTTCCATCTCAACTTTTGTTGTTAAGAATTTTTCATTCATCAGCTAGCTCATAAAACAATAAATTGTTTAATTTGATGTCACTAAATAATAAGTTTCAATGTGAAAAAATTAATAGTATGACATCAGGCTTCTACAAAACTCATTGATATGCAAACTAGATTTTATACAAACACATATTCCATTTAGCTAGATAATAGGGCAAACCCACTGAAATTTAACTACAATTATATTATTTTCAACGAAAGGAGCTTGATGCAAAGTTTCAAAGAATTACCATAATTACCAGGAAATTGGTTTTCTAGGAAGAAAAATAATCAAATCAAAGTGAGTCTCTCACTAAGATTATTGAGTACAAGAATAGATGTTTGCAAACAAGATCTATCCAACTGACAGATACAGCTTCTCATTGAGTATTGTGGCTAACAAGATAGGTTTTTTAAAACATTAAATTCATAAATAACTGTTTAAAAGTTTGCATCTAATTTAAGTGGAAGAAATAACAAATAAAGGAATAGAAACGTTACATAATTTTTTCGTCTTTGATATCTTATTAGGCTTATTTCCCGGCCGGTAAGGTTTCAGCTGATGGCAGACATTTTGAATCTCACAATACAATTAGTGTTTTATTTTTATTATGTTATGTTATTATTTCATGTATTTCCGACGATATTAATCGAACAGTTTCTACTCCTTTATAATACATCATTTTTTTGTTTTAGACATAAAATTTAGTAACGGGTTTACCCTATTCTAACAGTATTGACAAATCTGTTAACAAGTTGATTAGTTTGAAAAATAATCTGTCTTATTAATAATTATGTACAAAAGAAATATTTTGCTCGCCAATCAACAAACAAACAAAACTGAGTAAAAGTTTCTACATTATAACTTTGATATTGCACTATTGCTAAGAAGTGAATTGAGACGAATTCCAAACCACAGATCATAATTAAAAATAAATCCAGTACAACAGCAATGAAAACAAAATAGGTAACACTTTTCTTTATAAAGCTATACACGCGGAGATAAGAAATAGTTGGAGGGAAATTGACAAGAAAAAAAATAATGGTTTTTAATCTTTTAAAAATGGGACAAAGCTAGAAGAAGTGTTTCAACAACAGCTGAGTTTAATTATAATATATATTTATATATATTATATAATTATATGTATATAGTTTTAACTTTGCCATACAAGAAAAACAGCAGTATGTCATAGGCTATGCCCATCATATCTGAGAATATTCAATTTCATTCATGGGTGTATGTATAAATAGGATTTTTTTTTAAAACTTTTTTGGAAGCCCTTGGATATATTTGATTAGGTTGGCATGGGAAAAACTTTAACACTGATAAAAAGATTGAATATATTAAGAAATTCAAAGTAAGTAATTCAAATGTATATGTGGAATTCCCGTCATGCCAACTTAATAAATCCAAATGATAGAGATTCAAATAAATAAATAAATGTATGTTATACATTAATAATAATAATAGTTAATGAATAAATTAATAATAAATAAATGTGTTTCAAATGTGATTTTTTTTCTAAGTGCGGCTAAACCAAGTTTCGTATCTAGTGATCACGTATTACTATAGAGAGAAAGGGAAGAAGAATTAACTTGTTACAACACTGCAAAGGACACAGTTTCAGACCATTGAGAAAGGTGAAAATTTTCTTTGCTGCTTTTTTTGACAAAAATCGCTTTTTTTTCTTTTTTTTTGAGATTCACTGACCTGAGTTTTTTTTTCAAATTTCAAATGAGTAGGAAAAAAAACTGACCAGCTTATTATTATTATTATGATTATTATGTTGTTTTGTCACTTGACAGACTTTAAAAATTATTTTAAAAAATTTAAGCTTATTTTTTCAAATAAATTCAAATAAATTCAAATAAAAGGATAAAATAAAAAAATTTTCAACCGTCGATTAATTTGCATGACCTAAAACTCACGCACCTGAAATACGAAAAGAATTAATTAATTTGCAATAAATATAACAGTTAAAATTAAACCACCTCAAATTGATATGTTCTTCAGCTATAGGAGTAATAATGTGTCTTGTGGAGGACAAAAAGGGTTAATAAGCTGCACATCAGTACCATCAAACAACCTTTCAAGTTACATCCACGACCACATTCTGTTATTTTTGCCTCCTAATAGTAATAAAAATAATTAAAATCAATAAATAAAATACTCTTAAATTAGAAAATTTGCAAAATTGTAATAAAAATATTTTGCAAATTTCCTAAAACAAAAATAAATAATTTCTCATTAATATTTTTTCCACTTTACATCAGGATGATAATTGAAGCATTTATTCTGTGGGTTCCCACTCTTCTGTGTCAATTTTAACTTTTGACAATTAGTCATGGAATTTGTATCTATCTTCTCGGGTTTTATGCCCGGTGTCTTGGATCCATCACACTGACAATTAGCATCCACAGCCAACAGGATGAGATTTGTATATGGAACGTCATGTACACTGAAATGTCTGAAAACAGAAAAAAAGTTGCTATTCTAATTATATTAACTCATTTGATAATGTTTTACCTGTCACATGGAATCAGATTACATTTCGTTAATTTTCCTTTAACTGGTTCCAATTGTAAACGAGTAATATTAACTCTGTACAGTGTGAATTGTTTAGTGCAAGGTTTCATCGCTTCGTGTTTCGATTCTACTTTATCCATATATCGATGAAATTCAGTCGGATCATCGATGTCTTAAGAAAAAAAAAATAGAATTAATAAAACTATTAAATAACTTCCAGTTATAGCTTTGAAATTCATCACTTACTAGTAGCCCAAGAAGTTAACCAACTTAAATCAAACCAAGAATAAAAAGTATACTTTGACCACAACCTATTAATTGAAATTTATTTAGTAGACATATCAGTCAAGGGTTAAATGTGTTAATACTTACAGAAACAGCTTTTTGGAAAGCCAATTAAAAGCTTTTAAAGGCTGTTTATGATTAAATAGAAGGTATATTTTAGTTGTTAGTAATTATTGTTAGTAGGAATTAAATAGAATATAAATTACCGAAAAGAAACTAGATGCAGAATTCGTGGACTCCGTAGTTTCATTGCAAGAAGCTTGGTAGTCATACATATGAACTCTAAATACAAGAAATTATATTTTCAACTTTTAGTTTCATAATTTAATATAAATTTGATGTAAATATTGCTTACCCATAATAAACTTCATCTACAATGAGAGAATGCATGATGAGTCCTTCGATATCTCCAAAAAATCGTCCAGTCTGATTTACATAACAAAATTATTAAATTTAATTAAATTTCTATAATAAAACTCTACTTACATGTTTATACTGTTCAGACACGACAACAAAACCATTGTCATCAAGTAAATAGCAATCTAAATCATCGTTACTACAATTTCTACTACAATGGCGTCTTTGACACTGAAATAAGTCACAAAATAATAAATAAATAAATAATCAGTATTTTTTAAATATTTTCTTTTACATCTGATGTGAAGTTAATAAAGGTATCTAAAAAAAGTGAATGCTTGAACTGGAGTCCAACTACAGCAGCAGGTGCAGCTCCTTCTTTACTTTTAACAAAAATAGCATGACTGCCTGTTACGTATGTATCATTTTTGCGATCTAAAATTAAAATAAAATTTAAAAAAATATTACAATTTTCATTAATTTTTCAACTTGTTAAATTTGAATTACAAGCTTCAAATGGCACGGAAAATACAAACGATGTATTGTTCACTATATACTGCTCAACCGCACGTTTATACCAAACTTCATCAATTGCACGATTATGCACTTGACTAAAATGTCTGCAATGAAATAATTTTACAAAAAAAATAGCACAGAATGTGAAAACATATGACAGTAATAGTAAGAAAATGAATATGTACGCATACGGATCGCTTGTATTAAATTCTTCTAAATCTTCCCATCTAGTCAATCCGCTTCTCGTGGCTACGAATGTCACAGTAACTCCATGTCTCCGTGCAAAACCAGAACTGTAAAAATGGAAATAAGTGTTAAAATAATTCGAAAATAAATTCCATTTTGTTCTCTTCTTTTATTCTCCAATCTTTGGTTGAGTTTTATTTTTATTAAATAAAAAATAAACAATAAAGTAACATGTAAAATAAATTTAAAAAACAAAACTAAAACTACATTTTTGCATTGTCAAAAATTTGATATTTAAATTAGTTTTGGGGAAAGGATTAATCGATGCATGAATACAACTTTTTCTTTACCAAAATTCTTTGCTATATTTAATACTTTAGTAGACCTTGCTAATACTTTACCTGTTTATTAAAGCCAAGAGCAGACGTAGAGGGCTTTGTGTATTAAATAATGTATAGGTTAGTTAACAAATATTACACTTGGGGCAAACTCAAGTTGAGAATGGTTTCAACTATTCAAAATTAAACTGAAAAGCTCTGAAAGCTCTTCCATTATTATGGTATTAAAATATTAGTAGGGGCTGGTAATAACATGCACATGCTCATGCTCATGCTCATGCTCATGCTCATACATCGTACGAGTACAGTAGAACGTCAACTATTTGAACTAACTGTGTGTTTACGAATATATATATATTTGATTAAATATTCAATGAATGTGCTTAGAACACTGGCAACTTGAATGTATAGCGTAAGACTGGCACAACTGCGAGTTTCCGATAATCGACATTCTATTGCGCCTCCTCGTGATCACTTCCAGTACAAGGTTGTCTTAGTTTGCTTGTATACATGAAAACGAATGAGTATGCATAATAGTAATAATAAGAGTGGTCTAAATACATGCAGAAATGCAAGCGCATTTACCTATTATTCTATAAAATTAGTTTGCACGTGAAGAGCATTTCATTCAGGAGTGCTGAAAACTAACATTATAGAAGAGCTTCAAACCAAAATTTTTAAATCATTGCTTTAATGGTTGAATTATGCAAAAACTTAAACAAGATAACAAGCAGTGCTCCCTAAGTACTTTTCGTAGATAGAGGAATCACAAGTCATAAAGCAAGAATGTAACACATCGTTAGGGGTAAGGCAATTTTTAACTGGAGTAACAAACAGTGAAGAGATTTTACAAACTTTTCAGCACTTTGTTTTTACAAAAAATATATAGAGTTTAGAACTTTAATTAGTTTATTTAAAAAATAAGTTTAACTTTAATTAGCACCGTATTACAGACTTGTGATACAGTTTGTAAAAATTGCAATTTCTTTCTTACATAATAAATAAACCAGACAATAAAATTTAATAAGTGAAACTTTTATCTGTACTCACCAAATCCTGAACAGACCTAAAAGTTACTCACCTTCAAATCCTGGTTAGCTTATGTTTTTATTTTGCATTTTAAATTGTAAAAAACAATGTTAAATAAAACACTTCATAGAATAATAAAACAAATATTTCTACTAACTCCTACAATAAATATATAAATAACAAGAACAAAGAAAGAAATTGAAACTTATGTTACTTTTCAGTTAAAACCACTCTCTAAGGACAAGGGGCGGATAGATAAAAATAAACTCCATTTTAAACTTCACAAATTTATTATTTTTAAATAAATCCATTTTAAAATCTAATTTAATAAAAATTGGAATTTATTTTCATCACACTTTATTTATTTTCCTGCAGTGTATTAAAA
>JAQFZN010001579.1:0-15025 GCA_034687075.1 Geophilus carpophagus
TTCAAGAATAGTCATAAAATTCTTGAAACACTTCTTATATGATCAATCTTATATGAGTCATATAAGACTGTTTTGTGGGGGGAGTAAAGTGAATTAAATAAAATAAATACAATTTTTTTTGTGTTTAACGAGTATCGATTAAAAAATCGAGTAAAATTCAAAACAACGAAGTACTTAGGGAGAACATATTACAACAGAATGTTTAGCAATTATTGATGACATCAGTTACATTAATTGCAATTGCATTAAATTTATATGCATCAGTGACAGGAATAATGATTGATTAGATTAATGTGAATTAGAATCTTATATCAAATTTTCAAATCAACATTTGATTACACTAATGTGTATCATTTAATTACATCATTTTCTTACACTTGAAAAATAACAAGGAAAATTTTAAAATTAAATTTATGATAATTTCATTACATAATCAAAAAATCGATTAAAATCGATCTTGGACTTATAAAATTGTTAATAATTAAAATCAAAAGAAAAATTTAAAAATTCAAGAATTTAAAATTTGAAATTTATTTGTTTAGCTATTTAGATTTTTTTTGAAAAAACTTTTAATTAATTGTAATGTACAGTGTACGAAAGCAGTGGAAGTAAAAAGCAAAAATTAAGAGCTTAAAACTTTGGGATTCGTTAATTCCCCATAATGGAACACCTAGTGGAAAGAGGACAGCTTGATGTATATAACGTCTCGTCTGCTTCATTTTACCTCTTCTCTTCTTATCTTTGTAAGAAACAGGCCACACTTGAGTTTATCACTCACTTTTTATCGTCCATTTGTGCCACTTCGTCTTGAGAGCTGCCATGACTCTTTTAAAGGTGCTAATCCTACTTTTTTGTAATTAGTTAATTAAATTAATATGTAAATTTTATTTTTTAATTTTTTTTAACATATGTAAAATAAAATTAAGAAAACTGTAATGTGATTATAATGGATTATGTTTAGGATCATAGTACATGAGGAAATTAATTGGCAAGAATTAGTTATAACATTATGGGATTTATTGAGTAATTTAATGTTTTTAAAAATTTATTTTGTATTATCTTTTTTCAGTTACAGTACATATTTACGCAATGCGCTTTTTGCCCAGTTCTAAATTGAGATGAAGCAATTTCAATTAAATTATCATCAATGATTTACATTTATTTCAATTATCAAAAGCAATAAAAAAGGCATTAAATTACTCAATATTGCTTCGATAAGTGAAAAATTGATGAGAATTATTGTTGATAATTGGTGCATTTTAATTTGGGACTAAGCAGAAAACACAGCGTAAATATGTACATAATAATTTTTTTTAACCTAAATTTTTATGTGCAGTACATTTAAAGAAATTGAGTGAAATATGATATTATGTTATTTTGTAAAATTATTTATTTTTAGAGCTTCTAATTTCAAAATTTTATTGAAATTTCTACATATAAAATAGAACTGGGCACGAATCTCGTTACGTTAATTTCTGAAAGCATACAGAGAAAAAAATTACTAAAAAATTATAATTTTATTACTGCAATTTTAATATCAGTTATAATCATAATTAAGATTATAAAAATAAAAAAAAAAATATTTTTAAAAATATTTTGTCTATGTGTTAGGTCTGGGTTGTGATGCATGCACTACTGCTCTAGTGCTCTGCTTCAGCTGTAATAGCGACTGTTGCAATAAATAAAGTTATAGAGCTACAATCTGTATAGCTATTCATTTCTAAATCGGATCTAGCACGGTACACTTCATCGAATATCCAACAACCGAATCCTCATTTATCATCATTGTTATACAGTTGGATTGAATTTTACTCCGTTTAAACTATATCAATTAATAACAATTCAATTATATGACATATTAATTTGATTATTAAATACAGTATGTGATTATTGACATTGCTGCAGCTGAACATATAACTGGGCAGAAATCACATTTTGTAAATAAGTAGTGTGATTGAAAAAGGATTATACAAAATGATAAATAAACACTAATGAAATGAGTTTATTTTTGTTTTGATTTTTGTAAACATTTTGCTATTAGTCTAAAAAATTTTAGTTACGTCAAACACAAATGCTACATTTGTGTTAAAAAAAAACAGATCTAAAAAAACTGACACAGTATTATGTCATGTTAAAAAACTGACATACTGGTAATCTAATTTTTTAATGAGCCATCACAAGCAAGAAAAAAAATCGCAATCGATTTTTAATATTTCTCTTCAGGAAATAAAAAGAAAGATTTTTAAAAATATGAAAATTTAATAACTTATTATGAAGATCAGCAAAAAAAAAACATTTTTTAATTTATTTCCAGCTCTAGTGGAGAAAGATCAATGAATTGAAGGGCTATAACCACTCAGTTTAATAGACTTTTTCTCTAAGCTTTTTTTAAAGATGGCTGACTGCATCTGTTAATTACAAAGAGCTTTTCTAAAGTCACATCAGCAGATACGATGTTTCAGAAAAATGTTTTTAAAATCTGTTTAAGAAAAAAATTTAAAAACTGTTTTAAAAAAATGTTTTCAGAAACTGTTTTAAAAAAATGTTTTCAGAAACTGTTTTAAAAAAATGTTTTCAGAAACTGTTTTAGAAAAATATATTAATTATATTATATATTTATTTGCAAAATGAAAAATATTTTTCTGTTTAACAAATCAACTGCCAGTTACACATCTTGACTTTTTAGAATTCTCAAATAAGTAATTTAAAGATCATTTTGAACCAGATTCGAAAATATTATAACCACAATTACTAAATCATTAATTAGCATTAAATTGAACACAAAAAACATGTTAAAAATTGAAACACCAAATACGTATTTTAAGAACGGACATTCATTTTGATTGTTATTGACATAGAACATACGAAGGAAAGGAGAAGCTGTTGACCCAGAGGGCCTCAACTTGTAAAGCTCAATTTGTATGAATGGTATCGCATGAATTTTAACCTTGCTTTAAATTTTTAAAACGTAAATTTATTTTTATAAAAATAAAATATTATTTGATTATTCAATTAATAATTTAATCAATGCACATGAATTTTATTTCAATCCACCTTTATCCTTGTTTTTGAAAGTGATGCAGAAAAAGCTGAAACAAAAAGTAAAACAATTAATATGGTTGAAGTGGGTAAAAAATGGCGGCAAAAAGGCAAAAGAAAACGAGACAGCAGATTAAGATTTTTTCTTTAGCAATTATAAGACGCTTAGACTGAGTTTTAATATATTTTTTTATATGCGGGAATTTATTTAATTTTTTTTTACTTTTAAGTGGAAAGATGGGTTGTGATAATTGTGTGATTTGGAGCATATGCAAAATGTAGGGACTGAAAGTTCTTGAATTACTCGAGCATCAAAGAGTTGACGAGGTGTATTAAGTGAAATTACAGTCGGATGTAAATTTGTTGCTAAATTTAAGTTGAAATATTGCAGCTGCGTTTCATTGTGTCTTGTGTTGAATTTTAAAGCAGACTATTTTAATCAGAGAAATATGTAAGAAGTTTTTATTTTCTATTAGAAATGGAAAGACGAGCAAAAGTTTTGTACTAATGATAAATGGATTACTATTCAAATGTAGTGTAATAATTAAAATTAATGTTAATATTTCTAAACAAACAACAAATCTTTAAAATTAAAAATATCGGAAATGCGGCATTTTATGATGATTACTAATGTATTTTTATATTTTAATTTTTTTTATTTTTAATCGATATTTTACATTTTCAATCGACATTCTCTTATTATTTAATAACTTTGTTGATATTTTGTTAGTTTACTTTAAATTACTTGACTAGTCGATTTTTGTTTTTATCATTTTATATGACTCATACAAAAAGGCAGATTAACTTTTTCCTTCTACTGTTTTGGTTCAATGTTAACTCACTTATCTCAGTAGTTCCAGTATTTTCTTTGAAAACAGGATAGAAAATTGATTTACTGAATTTCGATTTGAACTTTAAAATATTAATTCAATTACTGAATGAAATTGTACATCTAGCATTAATTTGATAATGTGTCACAAGTTTAGGAAATGAAACAGGATTTTAATAGTGAGTCATGTTAGGATGAAACAACTGATAATGTGACTTGTATGCATTACATTGTGTTTCAGTCAACTGTATCATCCAACAGCCATCTTATCATTGGTTTAGGCAACTGACAAAGTGGAAAAGCCATTGGGGAAACAATGCAGAGATTAAGGAGTGCACTGAGCTCTTGTCTATATACTTGGCTTTCTCATTTAAGGTCTGTAAGAGGGATTTTCAGAAGTTTAATGTGTATTTGGTCTACTTGGTCTCTGCTTAAGTTCATATTGATTCTGAAATGCATCAAAAACATTTTTTAGAGTAAATAAAAATTGAGACATCAGTGTCACGCAATAGTTGTGTAACAGCTGAGATTTAGTGGGGAAATTGTTTAAGGGGTTATCGAAATGAAGGTTGGGAATTGGTGATGCCAATAAAAGTAAATGTTTGTGGCAGTAAGAGTTTGCCCAATCTGAGTACACGATCCGTGTTTAACTTTGTTTCGTGTCTGGGGACTGCAAGCTCTTGGGGAGGGATGAGGGAGGATAGGAAGAAAAGACATTGGTCGAAGAATCGATAAAGAGCAATCCCATTTCTAACTGCTCTGTGCTGCAGTGGTGGGCAACTTTTGACTCTTCTGCAACCCACAAGAATTTTTTTTTAAAAACATCTTTATATAAAAACACTAAGAGTAAATGAGTAAAATTAGTCAGTTGCATTTCTTTAGTTGTACTAGAATCCTTTTCAAAGTCACACCAGTGTGAAATCGAATTGAATCTAATTACCGGTTCCAATGAGTGTCACATTGTGTGTGTCAAAATTATTATCCAACTTCAACTTTCATTCTTTTCTTTTCATCCATTGTTAAAAGTTGGATCGGCTTTATTTTTTTACTACTATTGTTAGAGTATTCTTAATGCAGCAAAGTCTTAGCAAAATTTCCTAAATTATATACGTTGTTTGCTTATAATAAATTTTATTAACAAGAATAAGTGTAATCAATCTACTTCGATATTAAATATAGATGATTGATGGTAATTTCCACGCAACATTCTTCAATCGATTTAGCAATAAACTATTGTTTGATTAAGAAGTTGAGCAAGCAAACCGTGACTTAGACTATACGTAACAGTAGTTTGATCAAATTTGCATTCAGTGACCAAAAGTTGTGCAATTGTTTAACGTAAGAGGGCAAGAGACCAGATAACGCAATATCAGAGTTTTCTTGCTGAATTTTAATGAAAGTAACAAACAGTTTGTTTTGGCATATTCACTAGTACATTCTTCACTTCATGTCTCTATTGAGTTTACATAAGGAAGCTATTTCACAGTTGTTATCCTTTTACACTCACATGGACCCAGGAAACCCTGCCAATTTATTTAGTGCCACGCTCGACTTGGAGTTGACCACTTTGTTGTAGCAAGTTGTAGCTTATTATTGCGTTGAAACTATTTTATTTGTCACTCGTTCGAGTGATTGGCGAAGCGCATTCACTCACCATCCCCAAGGGTTCATGTTCATTACAAAGTGTCAGCCGTGCCTACGTTTCCTGGACCCATTGCAAGGAAGAAACCTTGACGTTACAAAGAATCTGCTTTTTCTTCAAAATTAAATAAAGTTAAATAATTGTTGTGATTTACGAATTTTCCATATTAGCAAACATTCGTGATGGAATATTCGTATTACGATTGTCTTAAAGCCTGCGCCATGCGTTCGAGCAAAGTGAATTATGCCGCCATTATTTTGAAGATAGATCGGTGAATGGTTTTTTACCGTGTTTCGGGTTTTAAATAACATAAAACATTTTTTAAAACTAATTTTATCGATATCAGTTCAAAAACGGGCAAGAATGGAGGAATTTGAATTAAATTGCTAGTTGAAAATACATACACGATCGGAATATCGAAAATGTGATATAAGCAAACATGGCGATGTTTGTTTACACCGCCATTGCGATCACGTTTTAGAAATTCCCGGAAACTTGATATGTTCTCAGAGGCTGGCTTGCGCAATGTCGCATGGATCTTTAAAAAAAATAGTTCGTCTTTATTATAAAAATTACTGTAAAAATTGTAATAATCTTCTTTCAATAACAGCTTTAACCCACTTCATAAATTACTTGAAGGGAATTTATGTTAAATTTAGCATACTGTAAGTACACAACACATGACATGGAAATAACTTTACCTGTGATGCATTAAATCTAATTTTACATTTCTATTGTTTCCCACTTGACGACTAATTTTATAACTCTTGTCAGGTTATAGCTTCTCACTATCAGCTTAGTGTAATTAAATTGCAAAGCACTGGCCACCATTGCCCGGACAACCGGACATAAAAGCTTCGTTAGTGATATCGAGCTTTGTTTTTAGTTACAGTACTTGTTAGTCTTTACTTTTGATGGCTTTTTTTATGCTGAAAAACACTTGATGAGTTTTATTACTTACTCTAAATTAAAAGACTTGTATTTAAACCTTGATTTCATTTAATGACATCACATAAAGTAAATAGATTTATATGCAAATGTATGAGATTTTGATACAGTGATAAAGAATCACTAAATAAGTTAAAAGTTTTTAGTGACCATTACAAGTTGTCCACTGATTACCATTACAATGCAATGCTATTAAAGGTTTTACTAAATGAAATTTTATATTTTGAAATCTCAAAAAACCATCTCAAGTTGACCTCTGATTTACATAGGGTATCATTAGAACCAGAGGTCAAGTTGTGATGGTCAAACAAAATTTTAATTTTATTTTAATTTTATTTTATTTAATTAATGATTAATTTGTTTGCATTTTTTAGAACCAGCTGCTCCACCGGAAGTATCTCTGGAACTGCGTGAAATTATCAACGGATCCACCATTGGTCCAATTAATGAAGGCGAACTTCTAAATCTGACTTGTCGAAGTAGAAAAGGGCGGCCATTACCAGAAGTATCTTGGTGGAATGGTTGGACAAAACTAGATAGTCAAATGATACACGCAGACGAAGAATATCTCTCTTATTCCGATACATCAAACTCCTTACAACCAGACGACACAGTTGGAAGACAACAAGCAATGAACTCTCTTCGCATGGAAATCACGAGGAAATACCTCAACTCAACGCTTCAATGTCGCGTGCAGAACGACGCATTGCCTGAGCCACTCATCAGCTGGTTCAAGTTGGACGTTCACGGTAAGTTTGTCGGTTTCAATCAATTTTCCGGGGGTGTTGTCTAATGCGGTGTCGACTTGGAAATTGCTAAACCGATAATTCTTAGCCGCAAACTGGAGCATCGCAATGTCGCTTTTAATGCCCCGAGTAGTATTAACATCGTGAAATTGTTTGGAGTGGTGGTGGTGGTGGTGGTGGTAGTGGTAATAAATTATTCCTTCTCATACCCCTGTTGCTCAGGTTGGTTGGTATGTACAGGATCTGTTAGATATTTTGACGAGTTTTCTTGAAGGTTTGAATAGAATGGAATCTTTATAATTACATTTTTAAGGTGTAGGATCTTTTAGAAAAGTTTAGTATTTGCTCTGGGATTGGAACGCTTGTTGATTGATTCTTTGGTTATTGGCATATTTTATGGTTTTGAAGGAATTAAGTTATTAGAATTGAAAATTATAAATTAATTTTACTAAAAAAATAATTGATTATGAAGTTATCACTAAGGAAAGGAATTTTCAGTACAAAACTGACTAAAATCGGGCAGGATTCAGGAGCTCGTTCGGGCATTAAGATGGTCATTTTGGGATGTTAGGTTGGAAAAGAGAAAAAAATTTATTTCTCGATATAATTTTGTAACTTTAAATCTTTTGAAGTATAAACTGGATTTATCTTTCTCATCTTAATTTTGATTTTAATAATAAATCATTTCAACTTACTGTACGAGTTTATATGGTGTTATCATAGAATACAACCTAATCTTTCGAAATGAAGTCATAACAACTCCCTCTGACGATAAAAGCAATTGTCAGTAATTGCAGTTTTCGTGTCTTTAAGGTATGAAACTATTAATAATTGAATAGTGACTGTTTAAATAAAGTAAAAAGCAAGAATTAAACAACCCATTTTCAAGCTGTGTTTCAAGTTTTTCTCACTTGGTGTTTAATGATCAAGTGTCTTCTTTATTTCGCATGAGTTGTTTGGGTTATTATCTTAGTCTAATGTTGGTTAAAGCCTGTCTTTGTGTTGAAACCATTATATTTTACCAGTTCATGTTTATCGAAAGTGCTAGTTGCACCTGTTTTTTGTTCCCATTATGGGGAAGAAACTTTGACTTTTCACAAAAAAATCTGCTTTATCTTAAATTGTATTAATAATAGGGTTTGTGACAAAGGGCATTGACGGATTATTGCCATCATAATAGTGCATCTTTAATTTGGCTCTTTTCAAGCGTTAAATGTAGATCTCAAATTGGAGACTGTTGACACCTTGATGATTAATTTGCCAAAGTACAAGTCCTTGCTAACATGCAAGGATTGGGTCTTCACCAGCTGTTACATATTCCAACATTCACATGCTGCGTATTTCAAAAGACAAAATTTATATCATGATGAATTTAGTGCTAAGGTATAAGATTATTTACTCAGTCTTATTTTATTCACGTACAACCTGGATATATTCGATTCCACCCCAAGAACTTTGTTTTCAATTTTTAACAGTCAAATTTTTATTTGCTTTTGCTGAAATTTTAACCTAAAAATGGCCACCGAATATTTATTTTTCAGTTGAAATATTCAAAATTTAAATTAACTACATTAAAGAAGAATTTATTGGTTTAAAGAAATAAAAACTAATTGAAACCATATTTGTAGTAGAAAATTAAAATAACAAGTTTTCGCCATCTTGGATTTGGTCAAAAATAACCCACGGTTGTAAATTTAGGTCAGTGTTAGGTGGGTTAAGGGCACTGGAAACCTTAACACCTTTTGCCATTTACTTCACTATTTATTATCTACTTACTAGACAAATTTCTCATTTTCTATGAATAAATAAAAAAAGTGAAATTGCCATAAAATGCCTCAGTTCCTACTAAAATGATCCCAGTTCTCCGCACTAGATCAAAGATTCATAAACAAGATGCAAACTGACCACAACACAACATCTTATTTATATCGCCTTAGTCTCCGCAAAATGAATTGTTTATCGCATTGAAAACCACCCAATCGCGCTGCGATGAATCTTTGAAGCAACGAAAAATTAATTATTTTGTCTCGCCAACAACAAAACCTCGAACCATTACACCAATAAAGGTTACCTACCATTAATTAGCTGCACTTAGTTGCATCAAGAAAACGATACCATTAGCACCCAAAGAAAAATTAACTTTCATTATATCAGACCCGCCATTTGTCTAATGGAAAGCTTAAGGGAATTGGAGTCACCATTTTTCTTTTTTCTATTTTACCACATTTTTCACATTTGAAAACAAGTTTTTCAAAATTGAAAGAAGAAAAAAAAGATGAAGAAAATGCTTTAATTAATGATGAAACAAAAGTAAGCCAACACTGGCACTTGCACTCAAAATTCCAACGCCCCCTTTTGTCAATATTTGAACTCATTAGCAAAAGCCAACTTGCATTACCATGCAAATGAAGGCATTTCCTCTTGAAACTACTCCACCTTCATAGTTGAGATAACAACATGAGCTCTAAAGCATAGGATAAATATTACTGCAGTATTATTGCAGATTTTAAAGATATTTTTTGCTAATTAATATAAATGTATAAGCTTTGAGATTGAATTAATAAAGGTTTATGAATTTTTATTCAAGTTTCTTTGCTTAGCTTAGAAACTTGTTTTATATCTTAATGAATCATATGCAAACTGTTTAATTATTATATTATTATTTTTAAAGTGTGAATGGAGGAAATGTTAAGCATGAATATTTAAGTTGTAGAAACAATTAAGATATGTGAATGTGAACTTTTAAATATTATTTAAAGATTATTGCTGTAATAGTGAAATTTGTACCTTTCATACATATGTAATGCTAAAGTACATTATTAGAATAGAGATTTTCCTTTGAGTCTATGATTGAAGTTAAGAATTGAATCCTACCATCAGCACACCTTAAGGGAATTGCATTCTGTGAAAGCAGACAGTTGGATTTCATTTATATGCGCTCCCAGCTGGCTTTGGTTTATGGGTGATTATTGCCACCGGTCTAAGGAACATGCTACACAGATTCTAGCTCCAGTTAGTGAGTTTTTCCTCAAACAAGGTAAAATGTGCAAGATATGGTTGCACAGTCTGCTTAAATATTTTTTGACAAATAATACTTTTTTCTATTTATGGATAGAACAGGATTTTTTAGTTTTGTGTAATAGTGAGTCAGCAAAAATGGTTTTTCAGTTAAGAATGCTCTTTACAGCAAAAGAAGCTGTTCGTGCATATAGGTCAAAACGAAAAGTTTTTTTTTGGTATCGAACTGGAATGGATCAATGGTAGAAGCAAAGATATTGCCCTGTATCCATTACCGTTGGTATTATCGTAAAGCTGCGGTATATAAATGAATAAGAGCAAGAATTTTGCTTATATTCAAGCTGTTTTTCACAAAGTCTTGTATGTACAGAAGCTTCAGTTATGGCAACCTGATCTGGGGGTTGCCACAAAGAGTGGAATTAGGGAAATGAGACTGACCATGAAATGAAATGGCAGTCAGCAAAAATTAAAACAACAGAAGAAGACTGGTACAGAAGAGGAATTTTGAAATTGAGAATAAAAAAGAAAAGAATACATTTGAATGGAAGCAAAGGTTTAGACTTAGCAAATGGAGTAATAGAAAATTGAAAGAAGCAGATAGAAAATATGATATAGTAACAACACGAAGCAGAGTAAACATACAACAAAGTACAAAAATTAACCTAAAATTGAAATTAAGGGTACTAAAAGATGCAGAAAAGTGCAAGGAATATGATTATGCTATTGAAAACGGCATAAAAAATGTTACTGGACGTTACAGGAATGTTTTAAATTTAAATGTTTTCATATAGAAATTCAAAAAGTAGTTAAAAGCAAAGTTCTGATGATGATTTTAAGGAATAGATTGAAAAGGCCTTAAACAATGATGTAAAGGAAACAACACATTGGTGCATCTGGTGGACTTAGAAATCACAGTCACTGTTTATCCTGGCTCCAAGACTTGATTCTGGGTGTGCCAATGAGACATTACATGTGGTTAAGCCAAAATAAAGTAATAACATAACCTGGAAACACAAAAAAATTATTTTCATATTGAATTTTGAACGACGGGATTTATGAATAAGGTTCCATAAACAAGGGTACATAAACAAGAATCGTAATTATTGGTTCATTAATCATTTTGTTCATATTCATTTTGTTCATATTCATTTTGATGTAAAATTGTGTATTTCTTGACATAGTAAAATTCTGCACATATTTATTTTGCTATTATTCATTGCACTCTTATTTATTTATTTAAAATTTTGCACCTCTTCATATGGTTAGATTTCATATTTACTCATTCTATGCTTACTACACTTGCCCTTTTGTTTTTGTGTTAAATCTCCAAAAATTATCAAGATTCAGCACATTTTAATATAAATCTTGCAATTTGCTTTCCTTGCATTTTCTACATACAGCAATTACCTTTCTCATTTCTGTCGACCTTTTACACTTGATAATTGAAATCACAAGTTTCATATTGATTTTTTTCTTTTACTTTTTCTTTCCTAAACACTAAAACTCATCTTGAAACTCCTCTTATTTGAACCATGACAAAGGTTTAAACTAAGTTATACAGGCGACAATGTAATAAGTTTGTTTTCCTTTTGTCTCTTCCTTTTTTACTTTATCTTCTTTAACTTACTTTTCTTTCCTTCACTAAACCCAAATTCTTTATCTCACTTTTTTATTTCTTTTATTTTTTTATTTTCTATTTGTTTTATTACTACATTTATTATTTTCTTCTTTTTTTCACCTTTCAGCATCCACAACTGACAAATAGTCCAAGTCACAATTATAATTTGGTTTAGCTATTTCCGCATTCAACTGTCACATAATAAAGTTCTATTTTACAACTGTGTAACTTGCAGCTCTCTGACTATTCATTTCTACCATCATCACATGAGTTTCGGGTTTTATATTTTTCTTTCTCTTTACTTCTACTTTAAAATGGATAGACAAACAGTTTGCACGCCATTCTGCACTTCTTTGCTCTTCACTATTGGCATTGTGGAACATGCTCTGGGGTCGATTGAGCTACTTTTATATTATTATATTTTTTTATTTATTTTCCCAAGTTGGTTCAAAAAGTGGATAAATCATATTTTTATCTTATTTTTATTTTAAAATAAAATTAACAGATAAAGGTAT
Organism: Geophilus carpophagus; assembly: GCA_034687075.1. Lineage (NCBI taxonomy): Eukaryota > Metazoa > Arthropoda > Chilopoda > Geophilomorpha > Geophilidae > Geophilus > Geophilus carpophagus. The sequence continues at coordinate 12,356 of JAQFZN010001579.1, forward strand.
TAAGTAAATAGTAAATATTGAAGTATTTACTGTTTGGGTTTCGTTTAACGGTATTTTAAAGTTAATGTTTATACTGTAAAATAGGTAATGATGCAGTGTTGTTTGTTTTGGGAGAAGTTTACTTTACATTACCTGCTTGCTGTTTGGTGTTCTGGTTTAAATTTTCAATATTTTCCAAGAAATAGTTGCTAAGGTATATATTTGCTACTCTGAAAGTTTTATATTTATTTACACACAAGTTAGTTTGATTGCAATTGCAATTTGATTTGATTTTGTTTTTTAATGTAATTTTATCAAGTTGGTTTACCAATTATTAGAAACCATGTTAAAACTTTAGAACTGATTAAAGCTATTTAATGTTATAATCTCTGCATTAGTGGTGAAATATTTGTTAAAATATTTTGAAAAATAAGTTGATGGGCAAACTTTCTAACAAAAAATCAGCTAAAAACCAGCTTTAGAAAAGGTGTGTGATGTATTATTTCTGTTTACTACTACAAGTTCAGCTAAAGGTCAAGAAACAAGACTATTGACCAATCAGGTGGTTTCCATGGTGGTTTTCTAGGGACTCTATGTTGCATCCTTGTTCAACTGCAAGTTAGCTTTGGGCATAGAAGAATATCAAGCAATAAAAAACATAAATACATAAAAAATTTGATGTGACATCACATATACCCAGTATGGTTAGTTATCACAGCAACAAATTATTTAGTGGATTCATATTCTAGCCTATTTCCATCAAAAATAAATTTGAGCCACAGAAGGAGTTCTAGCTTATTTTAACAAATCCATTAATAGCTAACAATAGCTTACGAAGCAAAAATCTAAGGTGATTAAAATAGTTTACATGGTATGACATCACATTTGTTCACCAATGATTTGTGAACTATTTTAATCACTTGCGATTCATTTCTCTATATCCTGCAGCAGATAGCTTAACTCCATGAATTTGCATAAAATAGTGCAATTTTTGGTTATTTATGATAATCTTTACAGACCTCATTAAAGAAATGATTTTACTAGTGATTAAATACAGATAAATTAAGCTTATTTAGAAAATAAAGAAAGTTTTATTAGCAATACCATGTGCTTCTCTTGTTAGTAATCAAAAGGTGATACCCTGACCACTTCCTGTAACCAAGAGCAAAGCAATAAGAACACACGTTTTATCTTCAATGCTCACCACTTCTCTTTTCAATCTAACTGAAAGCGATATAAATTAGCATGTACTGATATACATCAACATATAGCCTTGATATTGTTGACTGCAAGTGGACTATTCAATAAAGATCCAACTGTCTAATTTTGAGTCTCTTGCTGCTTCTTTAATAACATGCACAATCACCCCATCTAATGGTTATGCCCAAACAGCAAAAAGGCAAGAAAGTTATAGTATCAAAAGTCTAATTACTTTTAGTCATTGTCAAATGTATAATATTTGCCCAACTGTGTTATTTAAGTCAATTTGATAACTGATCATTCAGGATGGCATTTGTAAAAGTTAGAGTTAACTGCAAGATATAATATTACACATGATTATCTCTTAGTATATATGTGTGCATAGCCATTAAATAGTATTGAATGAAAGATTGAAGTGATAATGAAAAAATCAATAGAAGGAATAATTTAACATTTCAGGAAGATGTATGTTAATGTACAAGCTTCAGGCCAATGGCTTTTAATCATTTAACTATGCCCAGTGCAAAATTTCAAAAATTGAATGTGCTGATAATAAAAGTAAAATCACATTTAGATAGCACTTTATTCAGAATGATTATGCAAAGAATGCATTGATCAGATTGAAACTATGAGTAAAGTTAATTTTAAAATAAAAAAATTGTACTTTTTAATCTGGGTAAATCAGAACATTATTGGATTTTTATGGAAATTTTAAGCATTGAACTCTTAAATTTATGATATGTATATACCAAATTTAATATTAATATTAATAATACTGTTTTTATCTAATGACTTAAAGTTCTGTTACATTGTCATAATTATTTACATTAAATATTAATTAAATCTTAAATTAAATCTAAAATGAAGTATTTATATATTTACATGTTCTTAAACTTTAAATCAACTATTTAGCTGGATCAAATTTAAACCACTAAAAGATTACTTTAATGTAAACTTCTGGTAGAACTGTTATTTTCACCTGATGGAACCCCAGGGTTCTCTGAAACATCATTTAGGAAACCTACACTGGTCTAATGTCAACTATCTCACTGCATGACGCCACTATCATTATGGTCAGAGCTTGTTGTCAGTTTTTGGTACTACTGCCCTATCTGGAGAACTTCTTCACTCATGCCTTTAGGTGGTAACACAAGATTGCCTGTTTGTTATGCAGTAGCTTAGGATTGTTGACATTTTCACAACTCTTTGCATTAAAGGAATTGTATTCAAGAAATGAAAAAAAAAAACAAATTTTTATTGTTTTAAGTTTAAGAAAAATTAATAAACTTATCATTAATAATTGTCATGAAAGGAATAAAATTGAAAAATATAAAATAAAACATTTATATGGCTGAAATATAAAATAAAATATATGAACTTAATCTAAATGCATTCTTTTCATCTTGCAATGTTATCTTATATATAAAGAAGAGAGTTTGTTTGTTTGAAGCCCATTTTTAAGGCTTTTGATTGGTCTGAAATCATGGAAGG
>JAQFZN010001580.1:0-15015 GCA_034687075.1 Geophilus carpophagus
TTGTACCTATGGAAAAATAGAAGATTTAAGTGGATTTAAGAACGAATATTTCAGTTATAATTAACCCCTTTTATACCGATCAGCCGTAAAAGACGTTTTGGTTACATTGGTTGATCTTGTTAAATCAAAATAAAATCAAAATAAATCGTGTGAAAAAGAATTAAATTTTTTTTCTAATTCGTGTTAAATCAAAATCGTGTAAAAAAGTTCGTGTGAAAACAGAACTGAGTGTACTACTCGTTTCTAAGAATTTTTCAATCCCACCACAAAGTAAATGCTTAGTAAACCCAATGGTTGGATTCAGTTGGTTCAGAAACAGGTTCCTAAAATTTTCTGACTTCATTAACAATCGAAAGTTGACCAATTGTAGACACAAAGTTTTTGAATCCCACCACTGAATAAAACCATTTGTTACAGCAGCTTATAAACAACAGAAAAACCGAGTAACAGGCAGCAAGACATGAGTTAATTTACGCACCAGGTCTTAGCAAACCCTTCGGTTGGACTGGTTTTTCTGCCTTCGGTGTTTTTGAAAGTTTAGTTGTTGCTCTCTATAATTAGAATTATAAATGATATGACATATTTCTTTTATAAATGTAATTTTTACATATTTACATCTTTTAATCTTTCTTTATGAAGGGCAGCTTCAGCATCATGTTTTTCTTGCATTTTAATTCGAGCTAACTCCATTGCTTCATGTCTTCCTACAAGAGTTGCTGGATCTAGAAATAGAGAGTTGATAAATTTTGTAGCCCAGAAGTGTGTAGTAAATTTGAAATCAATTTTTAATTTGAAACTGACTCCCATCAATGCAAGAATATTATTTTAATTTGATGATCAGTTTTAGAAATTACCTATATTTTGGTTTGCATATCTCCTATTATATCGCCATTTATCAAGCTTTGGTTTGATGTTGGTCCATATAATGACAGCCACGAAGACACCAAACAAAATATGCCAGCCGTGTTGGACAATGTAATCTGTGATCATCCAATAAAATCTTTTACAATGCTTGCTAACAACTTCATAAAAACTCTCTTGTTTTCCAATTCCAAATTTATCAAGTACAATTTTTTTAAGGGACGAGAAGTATTTACTGATTTTTTCAGGATAAGTATCTTCAGATAAAATCATGTAATTGTTGTTACTTAGAGAATTTTGAAGGGATGAAATTTCTTTAGTAAGGCAGTCTACTATTTCTTTTATATTCGTTTCTAGAAAAAAATGGCGGGTGTAAAGTGGATTGTTGTTGTTTAAAAGATAATTTAACTTAGATTTGATTTAATGAGTTATTTGTAAGATCCAATTTATTTCACTTTATGCCAACCTAGGACTCACCTAGACTGCTTGCAACGGTGTCAAAAATTGATTCGTCTATAATCTGTTCGGCCATTTTTTTCTTGGCCTTATTTGTTTCTTATGGATTTCTCGTGAAGCATTAGAGTTTGTAACTATGGAAATTGTTATCACGTCGCTATGTATTAGAATAATAAATTATTTTTAAATATTAAAAAAAATTATTGTTTTACAACAGATTTATATCACTTTGAAGGCTTTGGTTAATTGATCTCTACATTGTGCAAACCACTTTTATATTTTGATGGCTTTGGTTAATAAATCTCTACGTTATGCAAACCACTTTTCTATTTTGAAGGCTTTGGTTAATAAATCTCTACATCGTGCAAACCACTTTTATATTTTGAAGGCTTTGGTTTACTTCCTTATATTGTTTTATAACTGGTTGGTAAATATTTATATTTTTTGATAAAACTTCTGATATTTTATTACATTTATAGCAGAAAACGCCCATTATATTTATTAATTTATCATATAGAAAGAATTTGACTTCAACGCATGCGCACATAGTTAGAATGAATGTAGACTTCAACCAACCAATCAGAACCGAAAATCATAACCTGTTGGTTTTCCCAGCTTTTTCCGAGAAACCCAGCAGACGTAATGCAAGGCTAACAGTACGATTTTGCTATGTGAGGAAATAAGTAGGTGACGATTGATTGTATTCGTAACACTGAAATTACATGAGATCGAGAAGAAACCTAAGTTGAGAATTACTCGAATTTTAAACTCAACTGATCAAATGTCGCGCACATACAGTAAGTTTAAAAACAATGAAAACTAAAATGAAACGATAAAACTAATTAATTTTATTTCAACAGATTTTACAAGGAAGGAAAATGTAAAACTGTGTCATAACAACGTGATGTTATCAAGTGAAACCAATGAGAGTCACATGACCTACAGACTGAACTTATCAGGTTCTCAAAATGAAACTTCAGTTGATGATATTACAAAACAATTCAATTCAACTTTAAATATCGGAAATAATGAGAAAAAAATAATTTCATTAAAAAATGAACCAGAAGTTATCGCAATTAAAGTGGAAGAAGCAGAATCCGTCGATTCTGATCACTCGGACGACTCGGATGATGAAGATACATCAAGCACTATCCTGATTGGTCGAGGTCCTGACCAGTCAGAGAGGTTAAAAGTCAGGTCTGAACCATACAGAGTATCAAAACCATCACGGTCTCCGTATTACAGCTCAGAATCCTCATTAGGATCTCCTTTAAGTACAACATCAAGTAATGATAATTATTCGTATATTGGATCGCTTACGATCTTCCCAAACACAGTAACAGATGAAGAAAATGGGCTTTCAATTTCGCCCAATAGAAGGCAATATGTTCATAAAAATGGCGGAGAAGTTCAAATCGCGTCCATTGCATCGTCAAATTCGTACAGTGTATCGCCAACTCGATATACACTGTCTCCAACGAGCGATTATTCTTCGTCGGGATCTCAATATGAAAGTGATGCTACGACCGATAGTTCGTGTGTACTGATATCGGAAGAATCGAATGATGATGATGATTTCAATAAAGTTCTCGGGTTAATTGAAGAGCATTCAGCGAAAGGTGATCTCAAAGTTGATCGCAAAACTTTTCATGACACAGTTGAGACAATTCTCCATGATTTGGAAAAAAAGGAAGTTGAAGATGAAAATGATATAAAGATTATTGCCGAAATGGGTCCGGTTCCGGTGACTGTTGTTGAGACTGAGAAAATATTGAGAAGTGAGGTTATTAATCGGTCGTGTCCGGTTCAGAATGAACAATTTCAGACGGCAATGATGGGAAATGTTACGGTTAATAATAATAGTATGATGCAGCAAGTTTTTTTTACTGATGGTGGAGTGCAGACATATCTTATTTCGCCGCCATGTTTTGATTCAGCAATGGCTACAACTTATGGAAGGTTTATGCCGATTAAACCGAAGTGTGAAATGCCTCCGAATTTCTGTGTTAACGGTAGAAAATTTATTTTTTAAAATTTGAAAAAATTATAACTTAGGATTAATGAAATTTCTTTTTTATTGAGCAATCATTAGGGAAACGAAGTTTTGGGACAATCAGTGGGACAATTTCATTTGGGTTAACTTAAGCCAATTATCGGGAAAAAAAATTTATGAACATTTTCGTTCATTCTAAACATTTTAGACTACAAAATATTTGTCCTTTACCCAAATTGACATGAATTTTTACTTTTATTGGCAGAAAATATAATTATGATATTTTCAGACATCATTTTACATTTTGTGCCAATGAATTAATTGTGAGTCATATTTTATGTCTTATAATTAATACAGTATATAGATATTTGCAGTAAAATTAAATGATGGACACAGAATAAATTTTTATTGGCAAATAAATTAATTTCCAATTATTTTATTTTTATTTATCACAAATTTTATTTTTTTCTAATCCGAGATTTTAGTTGTTTTTAGTCATGAAAAATTCTTTTCCTAGTAATCACATCTTTAGTTTTAGTTTCAATATAAAAAAATTCACTTGAAAACTTTATTTCTAGAAAATATTTAATTATATAAAGTTCTTATCATTGAATTTTGATAAGTTTTTCAAAAAAATTTATTGAACTTTGATTTACTAAGTATTAAAATCACTCAAAGGTTAAAAATATCAACAAAATTTAATTTGCTAATGAATTTTTTTATTTTTCTTCTAGGTATGAATTTAAAATTAGATACTGAAGAAATCCGAAAAAATATTTTATCAAAATATCCAGAAGAGAAAAAAAGGGATATTTTCTGTTGGGCTTCGAAATTATCAGATGATCAATTGATACATGGCAATGACGATGATGGCAACAGGTATAAAATTTTTAAATTACAGGTCGAACCTCATTAATAGAACACGAATTAATGTACCTTTAGTTTGATTTTCTAAATCATTTCCACTTTTAGAGATGCTGAATGAGATTTTTGAGATTCAGAATGAATGGATGAAAGATACATATGAAATGTTCAAAATTTACTAACTTGGAGTGGCTGTCTTTCTGGGAATAAGAGTTTAATATCAAGAGATTAACTACATTCTTATTAACAAATAATTCGTATTAATGAGGTTGACTGATATGTAATTTATTAATATCTAAATTTTTTGTTTCTTTTATTTCAGATTGCTTCACATTGCTATAAATAAGCAATTAGAAGTTGTTGTTGTTGCTGTAATAAATGTAATGTCCCAGTTAGATGTTAAGTTGTTGGATGTTCGTAATAATGACGGAGAAACTCCATTATTTATTGCTGCACGTACACGACAAGATAAGTTAGTTGAATATTTGCTAGCTAAAGGGGCAAATCCGAATGAACTTTGCTTGCAAAATGGAGAAACTATTCTTCACTATGTTGCTCAATATGGGAATTATTATTTACCGATTATGGAAATACTTCATCGGTGTAGCAATACGAAAATTGATGAATATAATCAATTAGGTAATTATATTATAAATCTTAATTTTTTTTTATTATTTATTGTTGCAATCTTTTGTTTTGGTGTTGCTTATAAAAACTTTATGTTAAAACGCACATTAAAATATGAAAAATGATAGTTTTAATTCAAAAATGGTGGTTTAAAACAAAAACTACGAAATATAAAATTAAATTAATATAACTTAATTTTTTTATATAAAGTTTAACTTGTTTTCTTTTTAGGTAAAACACCGTTGATCCTTGCTATAGAAAGTCATGGCCGACCAAAAAAAATTAATGAAAATCACACTCAAATTATTGATTCCCTGCCTGCCGTTCGTTTTCTAATACATCACGGTGCTTCAGTTGCATCACAAGACAGACGTAGTGGAAAAACCGCAATTCATGTGGCAGTTGAAAATAAATGTTTACCGGTTTTAGAGGTAAATATATCAAAATTAGTGAAATTCGAATTTAATATTTCAATTTTTTTATTTCATTTATTATTAGGTTTTATGCAAAGAAGTTTTTGAAATAAACAAAGCAGTAAATGAAGCAAATTATTCTGGCCAAACTCCTCTGCATTATGCAGCAGTTTTAAATTGTTTAATCGAAAGAGAGCAAGTTAAGATAATAAAATTGCTGCTTAATGCAGGTGCTTGCACAAAGAAAATGAACCGGGAACATAAAACAGCTGCTGATTTAGTTGATAAAGGACGTGATGAGGTATTTTTAGAATTTTAATTAAGAATAATTTAGATTAACGTTGTTTATAAAAATAAATAGTTGTTAAAGATTTGAATATTTATAAACTTTATTCAAATTTTGTTTAAATGTTTATTTTTATTGAGATTTTAAATTTTAAATAAGTATTATCTTTATTTGTATCACTCACTATATTACATTATATTTATTTTTGCAGGTGAAAAAGTTATTATCCAATCGTCAGAAAAGAGCGAAGTAAAACCGAAATAAAATCGATGTAACGGTTAGATTAAAACTGAAATTTCAAATTTTAAAACTCAAAGTTGTAATTTGAAATATTAGCACATTTTATTGGAATTTTTTTAACTATTTCATTATTATTATTCATAAAATGAACCCTAATATGAAGTAAACTAGCATTTAACGCTTTTTTATATGTATAATTTCATAATAAAATGTGCTATAATCATACACAATATGATAATCATATATAAAAATTGCATTTTATCTACTTAAAATTTAAAAATTGTATCGACATTTTATACTTTGATATGTGAATGTATATGAATTTATTTATAATCAAGAATAAATATATCATTTGTTATAAATTTTTCTGAATAAAAATGAGTACTAAAAAGTTACAGAAATTTTAGTAATATTTTTCTAGCTTCAACCAGTTTCCACAAGAATTTTCTATTTATACACTATATCAAATAACTTAATACAACATTTGATTTTCTCATAATTATAAAAGCAACAAAAGGTTATACAAAATAAAAATAAATGAATTGATTTATTTATTGAATGACATAAAGAATTTTTTTAAACTCCCACGCATGTGCACCGTAGTAGGCGTTGAAATTGAGAAAAATCCATGACGTCATGATGACACACATGCAAAAGAATAAATGGCGGACATGTGGCTGTGGCGCGGGATGTAGGTCATCTGCAATAACACATCTTTTACATCCTTTACAGTGGTTGCGTGGTAAGTGAAAAGCGATTCAAAATCCGAACCGGTAGACGGCGTTTTTACAAATAAATGCCATTTTCGCAAAATTAAGCCGAATCTAAAGTAACGTTCCAATCAAATGAGAATTTACAACGTAAATTTAAATTATTTTTTTTTGCTTATCTCTGAATAGGGTTACATAAGTAGAAAAAGCCGGGTTGTATAATATGTAATCGTTGTGTGGGTAGGTTTGATTTTCTTATTTGAATTTGATGAAGAGTTTTTTTACTCTTTGGCAATCGAATGGAAAGTTATTTTGGCTGTTATAAAAGACTAAAAGTGAAAAATCGCACGTGTTTGTTGCATTTGCCCAATTTAGTCTCGTTGTTTGTGTGCCAAAATATTTGAATGCCTAATTCGGTTTAGTTTTAGTTGAACGACGTATATGTATGTTTTTTGAAAATTGTAACGTGTGTTAATATGATTTTATTTCTTTTCTTTGCAGATGATACGCTGAAATTGTAAAAGCGCCCATTGCTGAAGATCCATGTAGGGTGTGCGAAGAAAATTGAAAGATTTTAGAAAATTTTAAGAGTCGTTAAACCTTAGCATGTCGAAAAAGAGTTAAAAAGTGCCTTTTATACACATCTTTTTAATTATATAATAGTACCGGACAACATCGTACAATTATGTTAGTATTATTTGCTATTCTTAATAATTTTTTAACGATTTAACTATTTTTAACGTGGAAATTCATAAATAGTTAATTTTTGTTTATAATTGTTAAAATTCGAAAATGATCAAAATTTAATTTTTTGTTCTATTTTGGAGTTAGGTAGGTAAATAATTATTTAAATTATCAAATTATGAAACTAATCAATTATGAATTTTAATTTGAGTTTTTAAATTTATTTTTATTTTTCATTATTTATTGACTTTTTGTTTTTGGAATTTGTAAAACTTCCCTGCTTATTCTATTTCCTGCTCTCTATTTTCTGGATAAGGAAATTTATCTCGAATTGCATGATGCGAATATAGTGAGTCCAATGCGATTATTTACACAGATTTTTTTTCATCATAATTATAACAATATAATAACTATTTATGAATTTTTGTTCAAATGGTTGTGTAATGAATGTTTGTACATTAACTGGTTCTGAATCATGTTTACGTTTGTTTACTTTACGTATTTGTATGAATAATATGGTTAAATGTGTTTTTTTTAAGTTTGAAATTGATTTAATTTTTTAATTTTTTGTGTTTGTTGATTTTTTTGTGTCTGAATTATTTTTTTTACTTGTTTTTGACGAAAGTTCTGGTAATTATATGTGATTTTAACTGAAATTATTTTTAAACAGATGTTTTGATTTGAAATGTGTTATTAAGTATGTTGTAAGTGTGGAAAAATAATCAAAATGTTTTATTTTATTTTTATTACTGATTTTTGAATTTTATTTTCAAGTTTATAAATTCTTTTTTTAATTGATTGATTTATTTGACCTCATTTTTAATCAGTTCACCTAGATATTTTTTTAGTTCAAGGCTACTATTTACTAATTTTAACCATTTAGGCTAGCCACCATTTTGAAACAATTTTCAGTGTTTTTTTACATTTTTAAAATTTAATTAATAGTAAGTTTCTCATTTAATTTATCATTTAATCATAATTTCTCTTTAAATTATTATTACAGTAGAAACCTGATTATCTCTGGATTATTGATATTTGTCATAACTATGTTAAGTTTACAATGTAATCCAATATTATGTTATTGTTACTGTTATAGGTTCTGTGTAATCTGGATAATCGAATATCCAGGTAGTGAAGATATAGATAATTGAGTTTCTACTGTAAAATCACAATCTTGAAATTAATTGATCATTTTCTTCAATAATTTCTTCAAATTTTGTAATAATTAATCACTTATTACAAAATTTGAATAAATTTATCATTTACTCAAAATTAGAAATTTCCTTTATTAATTCAATCAAATTTTAATACATAAAAAATGCAGAATTATTTCGAAATTTGTATAAATTAATGGATTAAACGATGAATTATTTCGAAATTTGAATAAATTAAGTGAAAAAGAATTAAATTCATTCAAATTCCAAAGTAATTCATCATTTTCCCCATTAATTCATTCAAATTTCCACCCAATTTAAATTTTTATACAAAATCACATTTTCAAAAAAAAGAAAAACTAAATTTTTAATTTTTATTTTACAGATTAAACAAATTTCGAAGCCAAAGTTTTGTGCCGTCCTCTCAGGTGCAAACGATAATTATGCCTATTCGTGGAGACGTAAAAATTTCCAATCCGGTGTCGTTTGCAATGCCTACTACGTCATCAACGGGAAGACAGACGTACATACCGTCTTATAAAACCAGTCCTAGCACATTTTTAACGCGAGCGCCATGTCCAAGAGCGACAAGCTTGGATCGCTCGTACAACACCAGAGAAGCAGCCTCATCCTCAACCGCATCAACGTACCGCTCTTATGCTCTTCATGAGTATGCTCGATCTCCAATCTCATCTTACTACGGTTCGGCGAGTCGCAAATTCGAATCGGACATTTTAAACAGAATATCGTACAGTCCGACAAGCACTTTGAACTCGACCTATAAAACACTGAATTCGATTTCAGCGACTCGAAAAGGGCGCAATTCGATTCATGACTGCAGCGGCACAAATGCAGTGCTTCTTAATTTCAAAGATTTAAGCGAAAATTCGTTGGAAAATAATAAAAGAAGTACAACGAGATTGCATCGAATAGATTCGATGAGCGACATTGTGCCTTTGAAGAGTCGACCTCCGATTGGCCCCCCTGAGAAAAGTGATTATTCGGATGGGAATGCTAATGGCCTTCATTCATTGAGAACGTATTTAGATTCGAATTATAATCACGTGACGAGCAACGAGGAGAACAAGAACATGCCGACTATGTCGCATGTACCGAGGCATCGATTTCAAACGTCTTCGTCGGCTGCATCGAGTCCTGCTGGTTCAACTGATGATGTTTCCTATAGGCATCGTCATAATCCGGCGTATACTGCTACTACGTCTGGATATGGAAGTGTAAGTTGGACAATATTGAAATTTATTTGAAAAATAATAGCTGATTTTTCGAGTCAACAGTTTCAACTGTTGCATGAAATTGTTACTAACTTTTAGCAATGAATTATTCATTGAAACTCATCTCCATGCATATCACCCATTTACTATGTTCAAGTACGAAAAAAAAACGAGAGATCTACATAATTTTTTTATATCCAGATAACTTTTAATAATGTGCGAATTAATGCAAATGTTTTCTTGTTGCTGTTGTAAATCGATAATTTATATTCAGATTTTTTTAAACTTGAGCTTATTAGATCTAAACACCAATGTTTTTTGTATTTTTATTTTCCCAATCCCTAGAGTTATCTAAGCAACCAGAGATAAGGTTAAATGCAGTAGTTTAAAGATCTCCAAAATTTTTTTTAATAAATAAAGCATTTTTGTTATGTTTTTACAGGATTCTGGTAGCACAAGCAGTTATGGCAGTAGAAGGACGTCGCGAGATAATGCCGATAAAGGTGGTTTGGTTGGATTAAGAAATCTTGGAAATACGGTTTGTTTAAAACGTTAGATGAAGTTGAAATGATGATGATAATTTTTTTGTTCTTGTTGCAGTGTTTTATGAATTCCGTAATTCAGTGTTTGTCTAATACAAAACCATTAGTAGAGTATTGTTTGAAAGATGCATACTTAAATGAATGCAATGTTACTATAAGTAGCATGAAAGGATCTTTGATTAAAGGTAAAATTTATTGAGATTTTGAAGTGGAAATAAAATTGATAAATATTGTTGAAATGATAAAGCGAGATAAAATTAGTTCTGAAAGAATAAAGCGTAATAAAAAAAATCAGTTTGTGATGCGAAAAATTTAGGTTTACAAGATTTTAAACTCGATTTAACGTCTTTTAATGTTTTTATTTATTTACAAATTATTTTAAAATTTAGTTGAGTACAACTTTTTTTAGTGCAAATATATAAAATATAAAAAATTTTAATGTAAATTTAATTCAGTGTAAATTTAATGTAAATTTATTTGTTTTTTATTTTTAATAAAGCTTTTGCCAGCTTAATGCATTCTATATGGAGAGGAACTGCTGATGCTGCAGTTAATCCGCAGATGTTCAAAAACCAAATCCAAAAGTTTGCACCTAGATTTATGGGATATAAGTACGATCAATTGTATATCGTATATCCGTAATTAAATACCGCATTTTTTAACTTTCATACTATACTTTTGACACAATTTCACCTCCGATGACGATGTTGGATATTATTATGCGGCATTTAATTGTAGAAATACAGTACATAATTTTTATGAATTTATTTATTTATTGAGAATGTAATTACTTTGTTTAGCCAACAAGACGCCCAGGAATTTTTACGATATTTATTACAAGGCTTACACGAAGATGTTAATCGTGTAACAACTAAACCAAAACCAATTTTAACTGATATTGACGATGCATTGAATGAAACTCAAAAAGCTGCAGAAGCTTGGAGAAGATATTTGAGGATAGATGATAGCAAAATTGTTGGTACGTTTACTGTATTTGTATTGTTTGGAATAAGTTACGAAAATAAAAAAAAAATATCTTAGATATTTTAATCCTTCCAGACATCTTTGTTGGACAACTGAAAAGTTGTCTTCAATGTACTGTTTGTGGGCATTGCTCAGTCACTTTTGATCCATTTTGGGATTTGTCTTTGCCAATTCCAAAGGTAAATATTGTTTTTTTAGATTTTAATTATTTTTATATATTTTTGTTATTTTTTTAGGCTACAGGACAATTGAAGCTGCAGCAATGCTTTGATCATTTTACCAAAGAGGAGGTTTTAGACGGCGATGAGAAACCTGTAATAATTTTTTTTTAATTATTATTTGATTGTAAATAAATATTTTCTTTTTTTTTCAGACATGTTCAAAGTGCAAAACAAGAAGAAAATGCACAAAGAGCATGACAATTTTTAAATTTCCCAGAATTTTGGTTATTCGTATCCTTTTCAAATTAAATTTGTTAGACAGTTTCTGTATTTTAAGAATTTCAAAAGTTTTTGTGTTAAACGATTTCGACTGTATATTTTTTTATTGAGACCTAGAAAAATGAATATCATAGCTTGGTTATGTGTTACGTAATGTGTATCAGGCGATATGATGCAATGTACTTGAGAGGTTTCTTGAGTTCAACAGTCTTAGAATTTCTATTTCTATTTTTGTTGGAATATTGCCATTATTCTAACCTAATGACTGAATGTCACAAGCTTTTATTGGATTAAATTCAGTGACGTGTGTGTTTGTCACATTGCAGAAAATAACTCAAGTTGCTATAGCGCGAGTTAATTTAGTTTTAAAAAATAGAATTGTGAAGGAAAATTAATTAAATTCCCGTTAAGTGGTAACACGATTTTTGTTTAGTTAATTTGTGATTAACGGTCTACTTTAATCACAAATTAACTTTTCTCATTCCAGGGCTGGGAACCTTTTATCGAATTTTTAAAGAGCCACAATCAATAAAAACAATTTAAAAATTACAGTCATATACAAGTTTAGGAAATTTGTTTATTAAAATTATAAATTTCTCTGTATTTTGATCTTAACTTTTATTTTAATAAGATTTAAAACGATTTTCACCAATGGAAAGATTTCGTTCAAAATTATCTACGCTAGTTGATTTCCCACTCACGAATTTAGATCTGAGCCCTTACATGTCGACTTCTAGCAAAAGTAAGAATATTTTTAAAAAAATTAATTTTTTCACTGGATACAGCTTCTCCAGAAGAAAGTTTTAAATAATTCTATTATATTACTTTTATCTAATTCATTCACAAAAATTTCTTCTAGTACAGCTGTATGATGCGAAAAATTCAATTATTTTTTTAAAAAAAAAAACATTGGTATAAACAGAATTTAAATAGATGTATAAATCCTTTTTTTTCTTTTAGGTCAGCCTTGCGTCTATAATCTATACGCAGTGTCGAATCATTCGGGCACGATTTATTCAGGCCATTACACAGCTTATTGTAAAAATCCCTATACTGGCGATTGGCACGATTTCAATGACAGCAGGGTTTCACAACTGTCTTCAAGTTCGGTCGTATCGTCCGAAGCTTACGTTTTGTTTTATGAAATTAGCAGCCATAATTCTCGTCTCTAGAGTGTCTCGATTTTATAATTTGTATACATTTTGTGCGTGCAATAACTGAATTGATTGAAAAAGCAAAAGTGAAAGAAGAACAATTTTACTTTGGTTATGTTGATTTTTATTTATTTTAAAATTTATTATTTATTTATTTATAATTATTATTGCTTACTTTAAAAATTATTTTTTTTGGGTCCTTGTAAAAAAATTTGAACAAATTGTAAAATACAAACCAAAAAAAAAAAGAAAAAAAAATAACATAGCTGGTCAGAAAATGAAGTATAACACTTGTTAAATAAAAAAAAATTATTCGAAAGAAAAATGTTTTGTTGTTTACATTTATTTTGACAAACTGTTATGCTAATTAATCTGCGTTAAGTCGTTATCACTGTCGCTATTATAAATCTGCGTGTAGAAGTAATCCTGTTTATTGATAATGGCGGATTTTTGTGTTCAATGTTTACGCTATCCTTCAAGGAGAAAGCATTCTCAGGCTAACTTATGGTTAGTTGAATTATTTATTTTTCATATTTAAGTTTTATACAGTGATATAGATATTAATACTAATGGCAATGATTCTTTATAATTTTCTAACAAATTTTAGAAATGATAATTCGCAGAAATTTATGGTTGCAGTTTGTATAGATTGAGTTAAAACGCATTAAATCGAAGCAAGCAAGAAACGTTTAATTATTACTACGATAATAAACAGATTTATAAGGTAAGAAATATTACTTTAAGTATAATTATATACTTTGTGCTGCAAATTTTTACTGAAGAATAACTTTTAACTGCACTAACATACTAGCTTAGTTTATTAAGCTAGTACGTCAGTTCACTCGAAATAGTATTACAAAGTACATTATAACCAACAAATTGATTATAGGGTTCAGAGTCAATTGGGTGACAAGGTAAGTGGGCTACAGACAACTGGGCAACACGAACTGGTTGATTGGTCAATTGTCGACAGGCCAATATTCGTTGACAGATTAGATTTCTGTTATCATTGGAATAATTGTGAAATGTTTTAAGAAGAAAACACAAAGAAAATAGAAAGAAAATACAAACTTTGATCAGGGCCGGTGTAAAGGTACCTGTAGCCCATAGGCAAGGAAAACTCAGGTGCCTCTTATTAATGTTCAAAAGTAAAAAAATGCAAAAATCGACCAATTAATAAGCGAATTAGGAATTTTTGGTTTCTTTCATGCCTGAGCTGCTAAGAGGTAAAAGTCAGACAAATAAAGTTAGTTTCATCTGATAGACAAGCTTCCCCATTGTTCTGGCCTAGGGTCGCCTAACAGGAAAACCAGCTCTGACAATTCAGAATTAGAATATTAAGGTGGACAATTAGATTTTTTTGGAATATATTTTTACATTAATTTCATAAAATGTAACATTAGAGGGACATCTGCATACAACAAAATACATAGGAATATGGCAGGAATATAACATTTATTGATAATTTATTTTTGTGTATAGATTTTCTATTATGCCATTGGGTAGGTCTAAATCTTTAAAAGAAAAGAATACATTTGAATCGAAACAATTGTTTTTATTCAAAGTATTGTTTTCTTTTTAGCATTCATAATTTCATAGCTTTCTATTACTCTTCTTTTATAAGAATCTTCTGTTATTTTATTTTTTGCTGACTGATTTGACAAAATTTAAAAAATGCAACATAATCAAACTCTCATTGCAAATATGCTAAAAAATGCAAATGATCACAATTCTAGTTTGTATAATTTAAGTGGCTATTCCATGTGTTACTTCTTCTCAATTACTTATTCTTACTCCTTTGTTGAAGGACTTTTCTATTTTCCTCCTAAGACGAACTTTGTTCTACTACATTAAAATGATTGGATTAAATTGAATTTATTGAAAACATAACTTAAAAAATTATAAAAGTATTTAGGTGTAAACGTTTGTTGTTATTATACATCTAAAATTGATAATTAAGATTGCTCCATAACACTTGTGCAGTTGTGTTTTTGGATGCAGTTGTTTTTTCTATTCACTTTCAGTTATATTCTAACTACATACTGTACAATTTGGAAACATGTTTGAAACTGGCCTTTCTTATTGATTGCATATGAACTGTCTAGTTTATTGGTTTCTTACATTTTCTGCATATTTTGATAATTCTAAACTTTTGTTTTGTGATTATTTTTTTAATATTTTTTGGTTTACTAAGGAACAGATTCAGAACTAGAATTAATAATTGAAATTAATGCATTTTATTGAATCTGAACTAATTCTAAGTCATATCATGATGTTCGAATTAGTTTACACATGATGTATCCCAAGCAGCACGAATATCGCAGCTATGTCTCTGCGATATAGAAAATCTATGTTTAAACTATATAGACTTTCTA
>JAQFZN010001581.1:0-15006 GCA_034687075.1 Geophilus carpophagus
GGCTCTTAATGACGGGCGTGCACGCAGTGGCTGCCATCTTTCATACACTCAAGCCCGGAAGCCAGATAAGAAGCGGAGAAGAAAAAAATATAAGGAGGAGGGAAATAAAAAAGGAAAAGCGATCGTCCATTTGTTTCTACTGCGCCTGCAAGGGGTCATTTAACATTCTGTTAATTTATTATTTTGGTTTAACCTTGGTTATCTAATTCTTTCAAGTCTGAATGGGTAAAGAAGTGTTTTTTCTTTGTTTTCTAGGTTGAATTAAATGTCTAAAATGAATTTCTTAATGGATTAATTTTATTCCTAATTAAAGTACATGCAGAACCGTATGAATTTGTCAGAGCTGGGTTTTCGGTGCTGGATTTTTTTTTAAAACCAGGTACCCGGTTCTGATAAAATTTTGAAAAATTAGATTCAATATTTAAAAAATTAAATATTGAATCCATTTTTTTCAATCAATACAAGTAAAAAATTAAGATATTGAATTTTTTTTAGTTGATTTACTTCTTTTTGGTCTTAAAGTATGATCCTAAAAAACACTAAATGTCCAAACTTTCGAACTTAGACATGATAGTTATTTCTGTTAAATTTAGAAAAATTATATGAAATCATTTTTTTTCTAAAATATTTAAATTTTACCAATAAAATTATCCAATTCAATATCAAAACACAATTTGTGTTACAGTGTAAAAACCCAGTACCGAAAACCCGGTTCCGGCAAATTCATACATAACGTAACATAACATTCATACATGATGTATGGAACCAAAACCCGGTACTGAGGCTTTATGAGAACTGGGTTCTGATTCCTGAAAAATTTCGGGTTTCCCGGGTAGCCTAGAACTGCTACCCGGTTCTGCATGCCTTAATTTTGGTGTTAAAATCATGCAAAATGTCATTTACAAACTTGTAAACACACCTAAATAACTCAAAATCATTTTGAAAAACATAAATTAATAAAACATCTCATTTACATTAATTCCTAACATTACCACACAATAAACAAACCTAAACATATGATAATATATTTTTTAACATAAAAAATTTGAATATTACTTCACCGCTCGAACATTTTGCTCCTGTTTGAAGCAACACTCATCGAAGTTTTTACACTTCAGAGCTCCATTACAAAGAAAGTAAAAAAATCATTAGCAAATTTTTTAATAGATATTAATTAAATACATGCAAATAGAAATTATATCAAAAATTCAAACAATTTGTACATGTAGTTTCATCAAAAGGTATATTTTGAAATTATTAGTATTATCCCGAATTTGATTAGATCCTTATGGGCATCTGTATTTTTGTATTAGTTATTTATTTTGTCACTAGGAGAATAAAACCTTGTGTATTTCAGTTCGAAATTGGTTCTTTGGACTATGACCCCTTACATTTGAGCCTCTCCCACTCCACCCGAGTGACCTTTCCCTTGTCGGGATGTATTTGGAAAAGGTCGTAAAGAAACATCCGCGTGAGGGGAAGTCGTGTAATTTATATGATCATGTGATTTCCCCCTCTCAATTTCCTCCTCATTGTATTTCGGGTTACCATTTTCATTTTTTTATTTTTTTTTTATTTTCTTAAAAAAGGCATAATTAAAGTAGTGTTTCTTGTTGAGGGGTAGCATTATTGATCTTATGGGATGTGGCATTGTCCTTGAGGGAACTTGGGTGGGTGGGGGCAAGCAAGTGTGGGGAAAATGGGACCAGTGATGGCGCCATCATTACTGCACACGTCTTTGGTTCGAGTCGTGTCAAGAGGTCTTAAAATGGCTGCCTCAAGGCCAGTTGCAGGGTCAGGGCTCCCGAGGAAAGGTGGCTCATAGACCCCTCAAGCGCCTCGTGCCTGCTGACTGGGTGAAGGTTGCCTCGGACGGAAGTTCGACTCAATGCATTCGCACAAGGGATTGTGGTTCAAGTGAGGGGAATGAATCCTCGGATACGATTCAGGTTATTAAATAAAAAAATTAAATAAAAATAGAAAAAAATTCAAAATTTTATTTTGTTACTAATAATATGTTTTATGATCACTTTGAGGTGATAAATTGATCATTTTGAATTTTTATTGTTTTTGAATTTCGGAATTTAAAATTTTGAATTTAAATTTTTTTTTAAATTTATTATATTATATTAATTATTTTTGAAAAATTTTCACACATTAAATTTCTTTAAATTTTCCACCTTTAAAACGATTCAAATTTTTTTTCAAATTCAAATTCATTTTCCCGATTTGAGAAAAAAATGAAAAAACTTACCTATCATGATTACTGCCATTATTTGAATTATTATATTTAGCCGCAAGACTTCGCATTATATCGCTGTAGTTTCGACTGCACATCTGCTCCATTTGTTTCAGCACCGGGGGTGTGCCGCATCCTCCCGCTACCAGGGCGGCCGGTGACAGGTGTTCCAGCCCCAACGGTGATGTCTGCGCCAGCAAGTTATGGTGATGAAGGTGGATCCTGGAGGAAGTGCAACTCGGAGAAGAAATGGGTGATGGCAACGGTGGCGACTTGGACGAGTCCAATAACTCCGGGGTGAGCCGCTCCCTTTTTATTTTCACCGGGTCCACGAACAGTGTGTCCCCTGGCATCATGCCACAACCAAGCACAAGTCCACCGCCACTCAAATTGTTGTTGTTGTTGTTGTTTTTGTTATTACTGATCACTACTTTGCTCTCAGATGTCGGTGCGTACGCGCGCAGCTGAGCCAACGCCAGCGACTCTGCGACTGCGCACTCCTCGCTCCGCCTCCCCTGACTGATGACGGATGATGCGGGCCCCGTGAAACCGTTCTGCATCCCGGCCAAACTCTCTTTCACCATCCGCGGGCCCTTCTTACGTGCTCTGCCGCTTTTCCCCTCCTTTTCCGACGCTTGTCCGTCCACTTCGGGCATTGGGCGCTCGCTTGTTTCCGCGTCCCCCTCGGCCTTTACCACCACGTTATCTATGTTTTCGTAAAGAGAAAAATAAAAGGCAAATCGTAAATTGTCGGATTACACCACTCTGGCCTCGAGACAAACTTTATGAGCTGCTCCCATGAGAGGAGCAAGCGCACTGTCATCTCATTCCGGCCACTGCTACAAAAGGTGCAGTGCAATTAAAAGCCCCAGAGTGAGATAAGAAAGCCGAGTCTCAGCACTCATTAGGATTCAGCTCACTCGGCACTGGCAAAATGTCGTCTCCAAATACCAACTGCTACATAGACAAATTAAACAGCAAAACTTGTGCCTCAGGTGTTATCTTTTTCAGCGTTTCACAGGTGTTCTAAAGTGCCCCAACGAGTATTTTTTTTTATATACTCTACAAAATAATGGCGTGCCCTTTGGCATTTGGGTTCAGCTCCCGTCTCTAAGAAACTTTTTTTTTTCATTTTGTATAAGTCACGTCCTAGCACGGGATTTATGACGTAGGATGGGTCAATGGTAAACAGCACGAAAGAGTTAACCCTCCCTGTTTAAAGGACACACCCAGTTTTTCTCTCTCTTCAACCCAATTATGTTAATCCATTCTACAACTGTATGACACATAATAAAGTGTATTTTTTATTATGACTCATTATATAATCGATATATATTCTGAAAAGAGGAAAAATGGTCACACTGGCCCCGATTAACTGTAATGACCCGTTATAAGGATGTCGTTGCGGGTCATCATTAGTACCCCAATCAGTACCGGAAACAGTACCCAATTAGTACCAATTATACCCCAGGTACCCCATCTACCCTATAATACCCCTGGTACCCCGTGAAATAAACAATTACATAAATCATTTCACTTAATTGGATAAATGAAAACTAAACCCATAATAAACAGACATGTTTATATCAATTTATGATCTGACTTGGGTTAATGAGTGTGAATATGTTGTTTCGACTCAAACCATTTCACCTTGAGCACAATTCACATTGCATGCGAGTGGGAAGATCCCAGAGTGTGTATCTCGGGGATTATTTCTCTCTTTTTATTTATGTGTCTCTTTCCGTGTGCACTCTCTCAGAAATGACGAGTCTTACCTGGTCGGTGACAGTGGTGATGAATATCTTGGAAATTGGCTGTTCCGTTTCCGTCGATCGACGACCCTGTCGAGATCTCAGATTGACCACTCTCGAGAGACACCGACGAGGAGACGCTGTCTCCGGATGTCGATGATGTGGCACTCGATGTAGAGCTAATTTCGCGACGATCTTCACTGCCTAATATTCAAATTGAACATTTTCATTTTGGATTAAAATTAAAATTGGAATTATTTTATATAAGAGATATAATATAATATAATATAATTATCTATCGTAAAATCTGTTCCATTTATGGTTACAAACATTACTTTCTAAGAAATATGAGATAACAAGAATAAATAAATATTCAAATAACCCGTAATGACGCTTCTAGGCGCTTCGCATGCAGGACGAATGAGCAATTGTGTCAATCAATGGAAAACCCTTTTATCATTTCATAATTGAGTTCAATACAACTCATTGTGAATCATTTTTAAATGGTAAAAAAATATTATTTAAAAAAATACAGTAAAATGAGTAAACAAAAAAATGACCTCGAGTTATGTGTCCTCGTTTTTACCTCACGCAGCGTCATTCCAACTGGAACGGACACATGTTATTGCTGTCCCTTTTCTTAATCCCATTTGACGGCCCCACCCTCATTAAACGAAAAATCCAAACTCATATTTACTGTTTCATCTTCATTTCCGGTAACCGCTTCGACTGAATATCTCAAACAACCCAAATTCATTCAACATCAATTATACCCCAAATTAAAGACACCTAATTTCTTTTTAAATTTCACTCCACCTCCATATCTGTCACCAAAGCTCCTCCCATTCCTGCCTCACCCGACATGACCACACCTCACCTCAATTTAAGGTGAGCACAGGTCAAAAATGAAGGCACTTATTAGAATCCCACAACCTTGAGACGATAACACCTGGAGTATTCCATATAAGTACAGGTGTACACATTGCGCAAATTTTTTCCATTCTTTTCGAGGCGCAGTGATTAAATACTGTAAAAGATCAAACCGAATATTTTAGTTAATTTGATGAAATATTATTTTTATGATAAAATATCAGGCCTAATTTATGATACGCCTCCATCAGTTTCGATGTAGCCTTGTAGCGCGTAGATGTCAAGGAGAAAGGAAACCAAAAGGGCGCGGCCTTGATACTCGGATCAAGGTCGACCCTTGTATGTGTGTATGTGTGTGTCAGCCTCCTCCCAACGCGAAAACACACCTGACTGCTCGTTACTCGATTCTTAGTTTAATATATGCGTGAATCGTGTGTTTAGCTACTGCTCGATGTAAATTTGTGGCTCACGATTTGCCATCTGTGTGAGAGATGCAACTCGTGTTGAGTGTGTTTAGTGAATGTCAGTTGTTGATGAGGTTTGGTTGGAATGAAGGGTTTGTGGTTTTGGGTTTTGAAGATTTTTGGATTTTTTTAAATCAAATTGATAGATTTATAGAATTTTTAAAGCTTGATGGCTTCACTGCATTGCAGGGTTGAATAAATTTTTTTAAATTAATTAAAAAATTGATAAATTGATTTTTTTTAGATTTGTTTGTAAAGTAAAGGTAATTTGAAAAAACAATTATTTATGTTTTATATTATGTAAAAAAAGTAAAATAATTTGAATTTAAATTTAAAATTATTTGAGTTTTTATATTTAAGTTGAAATGTTTAAAATTTAAAACTAAAAAGAACATTAAATGAATGAAATGTTAGAAAAATTGTAAAATTATTAAAATTATTAAAATTTCCCAAAATCCCAAAAAAATTTCAAAATATTCCAAAAAATTTAAATCTCCCCCAAAAACCAAAAAAAATATTAAATTTCCAAAAAAAAACAAAAAAAACACTCAAAAAAATTTAAAATCTCCCCAAAAACCCAAAAAATATTTCAAAATCTTCCAAAAAAACCCTAAAAATCCTCCAAACATAATCCATTCACAACCCCTTTAATCAACCAGCATCCCACCCTTAAAAAACATCATTTCAATCATTCATATCCCAAATAAAAAAAATCCTTTATAATAAATTACACGCCTTGCATATCGACTACTATTCCCTCGCACTTCCCCTTTCTTGTTACTTCGCTCGCAAATCTCAGCTGAGCTTTTGCATAGATTTTTGCGACCACTCACTGCGTTTTTCAAAAGATTACTCGACACCGCGCTTGCTAGCAATATCCCTCACGATTTATGAGCTCGACACAAGACTCAAATTGCACACGCGTTTCCTCATCCCCATTCCACCCCACACACTACAATACTACAAAAGAAACACTATACCAAAAATAAAGAAAAAGGCTTACCTGGAGGTTATTAACCTCAAAAAAATAAAAAATAAATAAAAAATCACATCTTTTTGATTTGTAAACTTTGTGTACCTCCTTCAAAGGATAAATGAGTCTATGTTTTTAATGCTTGGCATGATGCCTGTTGGTGATGCCACTCCTGTTTATCAGATAGTGAAGCAAAGATGGCTTTTAGTGTTTGCTGAGAGTGGGGAGGCGGGATGAAGAGGTTGAATACAACGAGAGCGATTGAGCTTTTTCTAGTGCAAAAATGATTCCCGCCTCTGATTAAGGTTAGGCGCCCTTTAACTCCCACACCTGTAGACCCGAACCAATGGCGCGTTGTCATCCGCATTTGTAAAATTCACTATCCTCAGGAGGTTTTCTTTCATTTCAATATGACCCTATGACCCTAGTTTTACGGACCGCACCCTCAAACCCTCGAGGTCCCCTGCGAAACATCCACCCAGACCCTGGACACACCCACAGAGTTGATCTAAAGGTCAATAAGTTTGTTTTTTTTTTTCGTTTGGTTCGAATTTTTGGTTAAATCAATTTGTTACGTCGAAAACGTGGTTGAGATTTGAATTTTGACCGTTAGTTGTGTGTTTCGTTCGTGTAGAGATGAGTTGAATTTTGATTAGTTGATCTTGGGTAGTGAACTAATGGTGTAAGATCATGTGTTTTGTTGTTTTGTTATTATAATAATATTTAATTTGTTATAAATTCAGTTTTGTTTATATTGTTTTTAATTTTTTAATTTTGTTTTAAAAATGAAGTAACAGTTTGATCATGGACTCCACAGAGGGGGCTGATAGGGCTCTAGTTGGGGGCCCGGGATTAGGAGGGGCCCGGTAAAGCAGTATTAGATACGTGTTAACAGAAGACCGAAAATAACCAAAAAGTACATAAGGTAACCAAAAATGAACTAAAATGACCAAAAATTACATTAAATGAATCAAAATAACTAATAATTACATAAAGTGACCAAAAAATTTCACAAATAACCAAAAATGAATCAAAAATCAACCAAAATAAACCAAAAATGAATCAAAAATCAACCAAAATAAACCAAAAATCAACCCAAATAAACTATGAAATACTGACTGGGCCCATTAGTGATCCCAGTCCTATTTACTATATGGAGCCATACTTTTAATCATTTTAGACAATCAACTTCACTTTAAATCACACGAAACAACATTTAATCAATCCTGCACAGAAAACTCACAATAATTGACATCCTGTAGACATTTTAGACACACACTTTTCGAAATGAATAACTCTCGTCACCAAGCATTAACCCGCAATCCATCTCTTTCTTTCTGCCAAGAAAAACGCAATTTTGACCTTGAGTCAAACGTCGCTTGACAGGTGAGCTTTGTAATAGAAGGGGGACCATCTTCCCAGGACTCGACTCTAGTCCACCGGTCCATCCCTTCCAATTACAGTCAAAGGCCACCTGCATGGCCTTCGAAGACCTTTTTTTATTTCCCTTTTGCGCCCTCGGTCCTTTATTTCAGTTGAAAATAAATTTCTCAAAAAAAATCTTTCTAAATTAAATAACTTGATATAAAATGAATAATAATTTTTCAACTTCGGAATTATTTAAATTGAAATTCGAAAAAATGAAAAAATACATCTTTTTCATTAATCATTTTGTGTCTGTTTTTCACCAGCACTTCAACCCCTTTGAGTACGTGAGTTCTATTGCCTCGCAATCATGGCCCCCGGTGTCACGTTCGAGCCCACCTCAGGGCGTTGGCCGGCCCTGCCCTGATCTAGTGCATGACGAGGCTCGAACGCTCTAAATTGACCTTTGACCCGCCGGACAATGACCTGAATGTAACCTCACGGTCTTTTATGCATTTCTAGCATCATCGATGACATAATCCGGTCTCATGCTAATGACATCTCGTTAAAATCGTAACCAAAAAACCCCTCAAATTCGTCATTTTTTAATATACTGTAAAAAATTTCTGTAAATTTTACAGTAAAATATCAGTTATTTAAAATCATATTTTTTACAGATAAATTTCCACTTTTAAGAAAACAGAAATAATCGTGTTCTTTAATGGAAAAATGTCCATTAATTTACATAAATTCTTCCATTTTTTACAGAAAATTAAAATAACAGAAATATTCATTTTAAAAAATGGAGAAAAAATAAAATTCTGTTTCCTTTGGTTATCAAGTTTTTATATTTAAATAATATTTAAATAAACTTGAAAGTCAACAATAAGTCAACAAATAATTTAAAATACAGTCAAACTTCCATAACTCGAACTTCTATAAGTCGAATTTTTCTATATCTCGAATTTTTCTATATCTCGAATTTTTCTATATCTCGAATTTTTCTATATCTCGAATTTTTTCGAAAACTTTTGCATCACGATCGCATTTTACATAATTTCTGTAACTCGAATTTTCTACATCTCGAATTTTTTTTGGTGAACTATGATGATTCGACTTAGGGAAGTTCGACTGTAGTAGTAATAAGCATAGAAAACAAACTAATAAGTATTACTTTTGAATATTTAATTTAATAATACACTTGGAATTTTAATGCACCATTATACTAAGTTGAAATATATTGCGAGTATATGAGAAACTCACAATCCATTTCTGTTAACTAAGTTTGTGTGTTGTCTGTACAGTTTACACTGTATCGTAAATTTCCGTAAAGATGTGTGTAAAATTTCACAAACAAATTTTTACAGTGAATAATTAAGAATGAACATTTGTCCAGTCTAGTTTATATGTAAAATGAGAAATTGAATTAATTATTTATTTATTTCATTTCAATAGTGCAAGTCAGAGTAATGCACCTAATTGAAATAAATTCAAATTTTTTGGTTCATCTTTGATTATGAGAAACTGGAGCTTTACAACCGAAAACAATGGAATTTTTTTATGGGTGCATGCATTTCCTTTTGCCGTTCGATCAACCCCTGGCGTCTCTCAGTGGTTGCATTCCAACGCGTGCATATTTTTAATATGCACACAAGTGCGTGTGTGTCTCAAATCCAAACCCGCCCAAGATATTGATTTTTGCTGCGAGGGCAAGGCAATCCTCCCAGCTCTCTCTCTCTCTCTCTCTCTCTCTCTCTCTCTCATTCCTTCTTCCCTATTTCTTCAACAGCGTGCATCTCAATTTTTTTTATTTTCTGGGAGATGAACTATACTTTTTTAAACACTATTTACATATTCTTGGAGAAACCCAAAACCTGCGTCATTATTAATTTTGAATTGAGCATTAACAAGTAAAACTTTTAGGTATAGAATGTGTTTTAACATTAAATTAGTTGTAACAAACTTTTTTTTTTACTTTTTAGTTCAAAATACTGTCACATTTTTTACAAAAAAAAAATGACATATATGCAACTAAAAACCTAGATCTTGTGTTCATGGCCTCCCCAAAGGGGGACTGATAGGACTCTAGCCTGGGGATGCGGAATTAGGAAGGGCCCAGTGAAGCAGATCCAGAGACCAAAAAATGACATAAAATGGACCAAAATAAAACCAAAAATTACATAAAATGACCAAAAATTAATCAAAAATTACATAAAATGAATCAAAATAAACCAAAATAACCAATAATCAATCCAAAATGACTATGAAATACTAACTGGGGCCCACCAGTGATCTGTTCTGCACAACCAGTGACAATTAAGAACCATCTTTATTCTAATTATTTTTCAATTTCTACCTCAATAAATCCCACAAATAAGAATAAAAAGTCAAACTATTTCGCTTCAATTAACAAAATATCTGACAATTTGAGTTATGCAGTGAAGCATCACGGGTTGTTTTGCTCCCAACTTATGCACTTCCAACCAACTTGTGTTCAGTTGTGACGCGCCAGTTCTATTCCCCCTTTTTAACAAGCCTCAAATCTGATCGTTCGAACCCCATTCGAACGACGTATCTAGGTCTTTTATGACACCCGTAAATTCCCCTCACGTAGAGTAAAAATGTCAACTGCCACCTCCCCCTTCACTGACTATTGCGTCTCCAAGGGCAACCGACTCGAGGGGAAGGAAAAAAGAGAAAAAGGTGTGGTAGTTTGAAAAAATGAATCAAACCCAGCAAGAAAAAGGCGGTCACTTCCGGTAAACCATCTTCCTTAAAGAAGATACTAAAAAAAGTTCATTCCCCCCTCCCCCTTCTGAATTCTGAGTGCGCGTTTCTATACTTCATTCCTTTCGCGCCATTTCGGCGGCACTTGTTAATTGAACAGACGCTTGCACCTCTCTTGTTGGCTCAGGTGCGAATTGCGTTGCTTGTGGGGGCTCTCAACCCTTGATCGGTCGTAAAAAATTGCAACGCAACACCGCAGGCCGGAATTGCCATAAACGCCTGCGATTTGTTGCTCGGAACGCTCCTTTTTCTTTTATACGTGCCGCTAAAAGAAGAAAGTCGGGCGCCAAAGGGTCAAGAGGGAGAAGACGAGACGAGAAGCACCGACCGCCAGTTTTAATTTCCCGCTCGCTCACTAATTAGAGAAGGTGTAATTAACCTGTGGGGTCGTAATAAGGAACCCCTCCCCCGCTTCCCAGTCCCTCCCACCAGACTCGCGTCCCTGTAAACATAAACTTGGGAACGAGAAACAAATTTCCTTCCTTCATGGATCCTTTTGCTTTTTTCCTTTGAAGCAAATTTACATATTTTACAAATTTACATGCTAAATATTAGGGTTGTGCGATATCTGGCTGAAAATATCGCGATCCGATGTTTAGTGAAATATATATTACGGTATATCGTAAAATGCTTTTATTTTATAAGTTGCGGTATAAATCGCAAAAAATCGCAACATTTTCCCGATTGTTTGCGATTATTTGTGATATTGATGGCATTATTATCAAATGTAATTATCAATTATGTTTAGTGAATATTTCAATTGATGATTAAATTTAATTATTAATTAATAATTTTGAAATTTATGTTAGTTAATATCACAAATATCATGAATATCGCAAAAACTGCAATATTTCAATATCGCAATAATCGATATACAGCATTATATATGGCAAAATTACGATTAATCACAATTGTTTTTGTGAGATTAATCGCAATGATATTTTATAAAATAAATTGCGATATTGCGATTAATCGCAGTGATATTTTTAAAAATATATCGCAAAATTGCAGCATTATGATTAATCGTGGTGATATAAAAAATATATATATCGCAATATCGCAAAATTGCGACATTACGATTAATCACATTCGTTTTTCTGTGCGATTAATCGCAGTGATATTTAAAAAATTATCGCAAAATTGCGACATTACAATTAATTGCACTTGTTTCTCTGTGCGATTAGTCGCAGCGATATTTTCAATGTTTAAAATAGTTGAAAATGCTTAAATAAGTGTTTTTTGGGGTCGATTATAACATAATAGTTTGACAAGTATCGATTTGGCACGGGTGGTTTGCTAAGACATTGACGCCCATTTCGTCAACTGAGTATGCAAATGAGAAGTTAAGCCTGCAGGATGCGTGGTGAGTGTGTGCAGATGCTGCAACTTGGCTGATCCATCCTTTCTTTGGCTATGGCTCGTGGAGGAAGTTGAGCGATAAGGGAAAGAAGGAGCCACAATTCACCCATCTAAAGAAAAGTCCCTCGTCCGACTTGCAAATCAGTAGTCACACGTGGCCTGATAAGCGTTCCCTCACCCCTTCAGGCACCGGGTTTACTGATAGGGCTTCCGTTTACCCTCTTTTCACAACTAAGTCAATAAACAACGCTGTGCTCAAAATGTCCACTCAAAATGATAACTTGGAAAAAAGATTTTTTTTTAAATGAATTTTATCGATTTAAAAAATAATCAACGATTACAAAGATCTTTAAATTTTAGACTTATTTACAAATCTAGCTTAACTTTAGTGTTTAGATGGGTCTAAAATTGAATATAACAATTATTTTTTAGATTTAAAGTATTCAATTCGCGTCTTTTGAGACATAATTTTATATCTTTAACGTTATGTCTAAAAAGATTAATTTCATTTTAGACTTCTTTAATACTTTGAATCAAAAAATAATTGCTATATTCAATTTTAGACCCATCTAAACACTTTTTAAATGTATGTCTATATTGAATATTTTAGACCCATCAAACCATTTTCAAATCAAAAACTCCACAAATTCCTCATTTTAGACCTTGACTTTTAAACCTATACAATAATGACATTAGACCACACACGTAACGCATGCGCCAGTTTATAGCACGAGTTCGCAGTTGTACAATCTCACCTTGTTTAATGACAGGTTCAGGTGAGCATGCGTGGGCGGAAGACGCATGGCGGGCACACGGTGCTCACGAACGGCTATAAACGGGCCAAACACCTCTCACCTGGCCAGACGACCAAGCAGGTACGTATCAAGTGCACGCCTTCGCCCTACTTGCGGCCGATGCACACACGGCACGCGCAAACCATTGTCTTACGCAATTAGCCATTTTGTATTTTATTATTATTATATTAAGAAATAAACAAAATGGGTCATGGTGTATTTTGCATTCACAGTTGAGGATTGAATAAAGTAAACAGAGCTGTGGATGTATTATGAATCTCGTATGCTACCTGCAAGCAATGGACCACCTTAAGTTCATGGGGTTCCTTCAAACCCAACTCGTGTCCCTCGAGGCACTTGTCAATCACATAAGAGATGGTAGCAAGGGGTCTGATATTCTAGAAAATTTCGTTGATAGATTCAGAAATCTTCAAAATTCTCTAAAAATCCCAAAATCTTATAATCTTAAATCTCGAAAAATAAACAACGACTAAATCTTATGAAATCTTTACTAAATCTGATGAAATCTTTATTAAATCTGATGAAATCTTTACTAAATCTAATGAAATCTTTACTAAATCTAATGAAATCTTTACAAAATCTGATGAAATCTGATGAAATCTTTACAAAATCTGATAAAATCTGATGAAATCTTTACAAAATCTGATAAAATCTTTATTAAATCTGATTAAATCTCTACTAAATTTGAAGAAATCTTTTCTAACCTGTAAAAATCTGTGACAATCTGATATATCTGAGATTGAGATTTACAAATCTCGTTGACATTATACGACTATATCAGACCCCTTGGATAGTAAGTAGCCAGTCAAAACCAGATGACCAGTCTCAATTTTTCAATTTCGTATTAGATTGTATAATGTATCGATTTATGGATATATTCGAATCAAGTTTCGATTAAAAGCATTTATTTACGTATTTATTTAATTTTAGCTTCAATTGAATCAATACATTAGAAAACTACAACATTAAACTATTTTTTCACTACTTAGAGAAATGAAATTACTTATTTGACTTGTTAACACCTGCTCAAACTGTCCAGATGCGATTATTCATCACACCAGCATCAACTAATCGAAATTCCACCCCAGAATTCAATCAAATTCACTTACTGTTATCGTCCGAATTGATTTGATCGTCGTTCGAATCAAGTGACGTTGCTATATTGGTCGTATGCGATACTTTGGCGTTACTGTTGTTACTATTATTGATATTGTTATTATTGTTAACCAGAGCTGTGTTTGAATTGCTCTTTGCAGCTTCCTCTTTGAGTCCTTTCGCTTTATTACTAAGAAGTTGATCGATTATGCTTGTCAGGCGGCTCTCTCGTTTTTTCTCGGCTGGTTCTGGGCTGAAAAAGCGAGAAGAAAAACATGAATATCAAATGACGAGGATTAATAATTAAAAATGCACGACCGAAAAGTACACACGGAAAAGAAAAAAAGAAGGAAAAAACATCCCCAACTCGATTCTCTCTCTTTCTACCTCACTGTCCTCCTCCTAGCCATGGGCTAATGGACGAATGAATCTTTAATGTCGTGCCCACTGGTCACATATATACTGACACTCGTTGCACTTGCCTCGAGGAGAAAATAAATAAAATAGAGGGAATTTTTCTTTTACCATTTCGACGTGTGCACCCCGAAAGGGAAAAAGATATTTCGCCATTTCTTTCGGTTAGTTGTAAAAGGCGGAATGGATTTGCAAGTTTTTCCAAAGTTTGAAAAGTTAAGACTCATTTGATTGGATGATAGTTTGTGAGGTCATAGGTGAGTAGAAAAGGTGATGCGGGAGTGTTTGTGTGTGTGGTATGATCAAAGTAATATTGATTTTCTTCTTCTTTTCGGGTTTTAAATTTGACAGAAGTCATTTAGACACGTCACTCACTCGCACTAAACAAAGTTGCGTGTGGAGACAACATCCATTTGCTATTAGCTGATAAACGATGAGTCCACTCCTCAACCTGATCTGCGGGTCAAATCAACGTCTTTCTTTCGACTTTTTCTATTAGTTTGAGTTAAAAGCAAAGGTGTGTGGTTATAATAGCGCTTCAAGTGACGATTTTAACCAGATAACGCCACTCACACCAAAAGATGGCACTGTTATCAAAAAATGGACAATTTGCTATTAAATATTGTTTTCAATCAATTTTCTAACGCTCCCAATCTTTTACAAATCTCAAATCTGTAAAAATAAAAAAAAACTACTAAATTTGAATAAATCTCTACTAGATCTGATGAAATCTAATGAAATCTTTACTAAATCTGATGAAATCTTTACTAAATTTAAATAAATCTTTACTAAATCTGATGAAATCTTTACTAAATCTAATGAAATCTTTACTAAATCTAATGAAATCTTTACTAAATCTAATGAAATCTTTACT
>JAQFZN010001582.1:0-15005 GCA_034687075.1 Geophilus carpophagus
GTTTCAAAACAGCTGCTTTTACCGCGGGTTTACTTCATTTCTTTCTTCCCCCTCTTGGAGGAAAGATTGAGAGAAAAGTCCCCCCTATTTCGCCCTTTCTGGGAACCGGAACAGGTTGCGACAGGTAAGGTGGAAATTTACTTCACTTTTTATTCTACTTGTTACTATCTTTAAAATATTTATTTTTATAAACCCACAATTCATAATTAATTTTTTGATACAAATAAAATAAAATAATATAATCCAGTGGGCTAAACTTTTCAGAATAAATTAATGTGCATAATTTCCTAATTAATATATCAATATATTATATTAAATTGAATAGATTTACCTGTTTTCTTGTGTATGAATAAGAATCAGACCGTGAGACATTGAAGGAATGTTCTCAAACATACAGCACTGACTCGAAAACAATCATTGAATGGAATGAAAAACAATTCTTTTTCATCATCATTATAGCTTATTCTACAAACACCAATGATTTGTTACTAGCATTTGATTTTGTTCGTTTTTTTTTCCTCACTTCATTTTTTTGTTCTGCTCCGACGGTGGGAAAATAACCATTATTTCGGCTGGATGCTCTTGGCATGACATAATTCTTATTTTGTGCTTGCACACCTCACTACCTAAAGCACACCTGGTATTCGTAAAATTAACCCATTCCGAACTTGATTGAAACTTTGGGGTGTTGTCTTTGAGGTGTGAGTTCAATGCACTTTGACTAACAATTCGCTTCCTCGTTAAATTTGACTCATAAATCTTGCAGTGTCCAGTCGAGGACATTTTTATTTTTATAGTGAGATCAGTTTTTTTTCTTTTAATTTAAATAAAATAATTGAAATTCTATAAATAAACTTACAATATAAAGATATGAATAATTTTATTGGTATTTATTTTCTATTTATTGAGTTTATTTAGGTTTATTGCATTTTTGATGATTTTAATGCTAAGATTTGATATTTTTAATGTTTTTTTTATTTTGTATTTTACTTTATTTACTGTTTTTATTGCTAATTTAGCCTTCAGTTGTTTCTACACAGATTTTAGCATTTATTTTATATATTTTTAAACCTAGTAACTGCAATGCATATCAATTGGTACCATCATGCCTTAGAATTCTGCATTTCAAATTGTTGATTTCGAAATCATAAAAATACACATGGGTCATCATAGAATACTGTACTATAATCCTACTTCCATTTCATTAACTTCCAATACTGAAATATTTCTTAATCATTTCTAACTAAATAAATAAATTTTATTTGAAATGTCAAAAACATTATTCTTCCATTTCACACCTGAGCACAAATGCACTTTTGGCCCTGAAAAAATGTTTGCCTTGTACTTGTTGAATAATTCAATCAACATGAATTTTTTTTATTGTATTTACTTCTGTTTTAAACTCTTTTTGTATTTTTTTTTATCTTGCATCACTAGTTTTAACCGAAATCGAAAAAGTGGTATCGAATTTTTAAATTTTGATGTCAAGAGTTGACGGAAGATGCAGTTAGGAGCTGCTCTACTCCTAAGTTTTGCCTTCATCTGGTTCCACCTTCAAACTAGGTGCAAATCACAGGCCAATGTTCCCTCCAGCCGAAACCAGGAATTTATGTTTGTAAGTGAATACGCCCATTTTTCTACATAAAATGTGTGATTGGGAATGTTAGTGACCCGAATTTTTCCTTTCTATTTCTGATATCACTTCTTTATATTCTTTTAAATCATTTTTTCCTTTACAAATAACTCAATAAAAAAAATTTATCTCTCTTTATAATACCTATAATTCCATTTCAATTCCTGTTTACTCTTATATTTCGCTACCAATCGTCCTTCCCGCTCTAAAAATGTCCTAATTCTTCTAAATAACCGAAATATAACATCAATACGTGCCTCTAGGCTTCCGTATTCAACTTCCGGTAGCCATTACTAACAGCGTTTTTTTTAAAATGAAATTTAAAAACCAAATCCGATTTCTAATTACAGATTCCATCAAGCCATGATTTCTACATCGTTCTACTCTTCCCAATTCATCAACCGGATCAATCCTTTTTCGGTTGCGGGCCCGCAAATAATAGTCAAGTATTATACGAATTGAGCGCCATTCTCAATAACATAAACAAAACAAACGAAGCTGCACTTTTACGCACCGGAGTCTCATTAGGACTTTTAATTATCGATTACTGTGACCGAACAGTTCGTGCAATTGATCAACTGTATCGTTTACTCTCTAATGATTCCTCATTCCCAATTTCAGCAAATTCAGTAGTTTCAGTTATGACCGTAACCAAAGAAGTAATGCGTGCTGTAGAACCCATCACAAACCCAATGTTAATAACTCACATGTTTGCACCATTGAAACCAGAATTAGGAGATTCGGTTCCAAGCAATACAAAAAGTGCTGTTTTACAGACAGCAGTTTTAAATTCAGAATGGATGAAGGCACTTGGTGATTTTTTACGTGCTGCTGAGATCAAATTAATGTCAGTAATATATTCCAACAACGAATTTGGCAACAAAGCTGTTACACAAGTGAAACAAATTGCAACTGACATTTGTGTACTTGGATCAGTTGCAGTTTCCCACGTGAGGGATATCATTTCAGCTCCCAGAAGACTACTCAATGTCAGAGGTCAAGTGACCTTGGTTTTTGTGGATGACCCTGAACTTTTGGAATCTCTTTTGGAATCTGACACTCATTCTGATGCTATTTATGTGGTTAATGATGAGGTTCTTTCTAATGGAATGGTCACTAATACATCAGTTAATGTTCTTGCAATTGGATTAGGAGAATGGATGATATCTGATGGTTTGGAAGATTATTTACATGGAGTTAAACCTAATGTTAGTAATGGAATTCCAAAAGCTTGGTTGTTGGAATTGTGGCAGAATGAATTTAGGTGTTCACTGCCTGGTGATGTTAGTACAATGTATAAATACCCAAGATGTAAGGGGAATGAAGAGTTGAATAATACACAAGCTTCAAATCCTGCTTTGCATAGATTGGATTTGGCTGTTAAGACAATTTCAGTTGGATTTCAAAATTTTCTGACTCGTCATTGCCCTCAGGTATGTGGTAAATTACCGTATTTTCAAGAATATAACACGCACACGAGTATAACCCTCAGATTTTTATGATTTGGTAAAATAATATGTGTATAACCTGCTCACATGTATAACCTGTGGGTTATGTAGGTCATACGTATGTATGGTGTGTACATTTCTAGCTTCATTGTGTTATTGAATTATTGAATCAAGTGACAAAAGTCACAATTTGGATGAAATAATGAATATTTTTGATGAGTCTGATAGAAGTTTTTATGGGTTTTCATATACAAATGCAGATGAGTTAGAAATTAATAAATAAAAATTAAATGTTAAACAAATATTAAATATTCTGTTAAATAGTATGTATATATCATGCAAGGGGGATGCAGGGTATGTAAAATACAGGTAAACGT
The DNA here is from genome assembly GCA_034687075.1 of Geophilus carpophagus. Taxonomy (NCBI): domain Eukaryota; kingdom Metazoa; phylum Arthropoda; class Chilopoda; order Geophilomorpha; family Geophilidae; genus Geophilus; species Geophilus carpophagus. Next base: position 3,459 of record JAQFZN010001582.1, read on the forward strand.
CGTTTTGCGCCGGTTTGATTTACGCAGATTCACAATTACGCCAATTTACAATTACGCTGGTTGGTGCCAGTGTGGGATACCCGGTTCGGCCGACACCAGACGACAGTAGGCGCTGCGATTCTAATAGCAGACACACTTTTACACGTTGTTTTGTTTGTGTTCATATTACGCCGATTTTTTTTATGCCGGTGTCTTTCGGAACGGAACTCCGGTTTAAAACGATGTTTACCTGTACTGTATAATCCAGTGTTTCCCAAAATGTGGTGCACATACCCCCTGGGGTACGGGAAGAGTATACAGGGGGTATGCACTGCACCACGCTTTGGCCAATTAGATATCAGCAGTTAGTTAGAAGTGGGCTGTGCTTGGCTAGAATCTGGAATCTAGCTGCTAGATGCATAAATATATTTTGATTATTATTAAAGTATATGCAATTTTCTTTTGATGAGGGGTACTCAGCATTACGAAAATTATAGAAGGGGTGACAGAAATTTGGGAAACACTGGTATAACCCATAGATTATATTTGTGAAAATACGGTAGTTTAATCAGTGTTAACAGCATTTCTTAATTTTTTTTTTATTATTTTTAGTATGACAAAGTGCAGACTTTACCAAACTGTGGTGCTGATTCTAGAAGTAATCTTCTTAGAGAGATTCAAAAATCCCTTATAGGGGATAATGAGAAGGGTCAAACTCCATTTCTGTCAAATGCTGAGGGTACAACAGATTTGCTTTTTATATATTATGCTCGGCAACTTTATGGAGACAAAATCGTTCCAAATAAGGTAACATTGAATGAATTATTTATTATTGTAAATCTACTTTTAATTTTTTTTAATGATACAAATATTCAAAAATTGCAACGATCTCCCTCAGGAAATTTGTTCAAAATTATTAGCTGCGTTCAAAGTCAAATGGCTGATCTGGCTGAAACGACTTATGGGTAACCAGAAATGATGTAATTTTCGTTTTTGGAAGTCATAAGCAAAGTGGGATAAGTAACCTTTTAGATAAGTCACATCTGTGACTTATCTCTTGACCTATGACTTGACTTTTCATAAGCCATCCGAAATGGACACCTATCTAACTCTAAAACTAAGAGAAGGTCAGATAAAAATTTTGTTTGAAAAACACCACCAGATGACAGAGTAAAATGACTGATTAATTTCTGCTTACAAGATTTTATTTTGGTGCATTCACGATTCTTCTGACTTATTATAAGTCAAATTTGGCTTACGCTTATAACTCCGAACGCAGCTATTGCAAAATTTGGGTGGAAATCGCAAGTTTTAATCACAAAAAAGGCAAAAATAAATCTTGGAATTTACGGGTCCTTGATCATGGACCTTTATTTAATAAAAAAAATCATATAAAACATGAAACAAATATCTGTTTGACTTATATCACTTATATTTTCAGTTAGGAATCTGGAGAAATCGTTTCATATCTCTAATCAGTGGATTGCCAGCAGCATTTCAAAAAAATGGACCAGCAGTTTCACTATGTGTCGGTGTTTGTGCTCGAGTTTGCCCTCAACAAGCTGCATCTTTCATTCCAGGAAGTGTGGATCCAGCAATTAATTTCTTATCAACCTGGGGCATTGTCATGTCCACCTTAAGTGCTATAGGCATGTTAGGTGTGGTCGCTTGTTTCGCATATTTTATAGTAGTCGTGCCAACATCAAAAGGAACTGCTCTCCTCGACTACATCATCCTCATAGGCATTTTTTTTGAATATGGCATTAATTATGCCTTTATAGCTGCTGCTACTGATGCCACCTGTGTTCTTAAACGACTTTTAATGGGTGTTGCATATGCCATTGTTTTCAGTGCCAAGTTAGTCAAAGTTGTCAACACGTGGCGTGTTACCAGAACAGGTCCACGTCCATCTTCAGTTGCATCTAGTATTGTGTCATCTAAATGGCAAATACATCCATCTTTTGCATTGCTAATTAGCATATCTTTAGCTGCATTTCAAGCTGCTATTGCCATTGCTTGGCTCATTCTTCGACCATCAATGGCATTGCGGTATAAAAGCACATCGATATGTTCTCCAGGACTTGATTTCGAAGAAGGACTTGTTTTATCTTTTCTTTATGTTATTGTACTCATGTTGTGTGTTTTGGGATTTTCATTTGCAACACGTAAGATTGAGACGAATAACCAAGAATCTCGATGGATTTTCTTGTCCACTTCACTCAATATTCTCTTATGGATTATTTGGATAGCTGTAGCGATTGTTGGTGAAGTTGATCAACGAAATGTTGCTATTACAATTGGAAATCTGCTATGTGCTTCTATTACTCTGACTTGTTTGTATCTGCCAAAGATTTATTTGTATAGTTCATTGTTAAAACAAGCTAAGAAATTGGATATTAGAGCTTTCTATCCACAGACTAAAAGTGCTAAACGAAGACAACAAGCTGTTACTTGTTTATATGATCCATTAGCATATAGATCAATTACATCGAGTTGCACATCTGTAAATGGTAATAACTTATTTTGCAACATACAGTTGAATGTCGATTATCAGAATGTTGGTTAAGCAAATGATCAGTGATCGTAGGTGTTCCCAGTGCTAGTACATCTTTCTAGCAGCATTTTCTTACCTTTTTATGTCTGGATCAGTGAAAATAGGAGAAAAATTTTGCTAACCAATAACGCAGGAATAAAAACTTTTATTTATACAAGCAGAACCCCGCAGAACATCTGCGAGCTAGTTTAACTTTGGTCTTTATATACATAGACTTGTCGTAAAATTAAGTTATGTATCAGCTACGTAAAGTGCGTGTGTAGTAACGCTGATGTCATCATAAACTGATGGCATAATGATGTCGGTGTGACTATGCACGCACATTTAATATACATATGGATAGTATTTGGTTTATTAGCTTTTAATATTATATTATGATAGATAGAAGTAACAAATGACGGTCTTATTGCTAATACAAACAAAAATGTAACATCTACATTCGTTTTTATTTCTGTCTTAGTTGTCAGTTGGTGTGCAAAATATTTCTCCCACTTTTGTCTGTCTACAGGTGTAAAAGGGTTGAAGAATACTGGTCTAGAATGCCAAATTATGTGATCAAATTGGCTTTATGAACAGTAAGTCTCCCAGTTAGTTCCAATAATAGACATTCTACTCAACAGGGTCAACACATGGGAAGAGATGATTGCATCAGGCTTTACTTTTAGAAAAGTGGCATTTATAAAAGTTGGCTTGCCTCAGGGGGGAATTTTTGGTGCACACTTTTTAGTGCTACTTTAATATTGTATTCAGGGGATGGATTAGGACTATTCTCAAGTCACAATGCCCATTTAATACATTTAATCTGTACAGTTTATTTACTGTAGGTCAAAAAAATAGTAAGGTTAAATAGTTATTTAGAATAACATTAAACTTGTTTACATTAATGTGGGAAGTTTTGTTACCATGTAATTTTCCACTACTTATCACTACATTAAGAAGTGATTTGCTGTAATTTGATAGGACTGAATATTTTGACAGATCAATTTTCTACTATATAATTTCAGGAAAGAAATTTTACTAAAACTATTGTAACAAACAGCTGGATAATTTTCAAGAATTTTCTATTATCATTTCTGACAAATAAGACATCTTAGGAATGAATTTACAGATAAAACAAACAAAACCAAACAATAATAATTGATATTAATGATAAACAATAAAAAAATGATTAATTTAGTGATAATTTTATGAAATCTATCTCTTAAATTGCAGTTACCTGTAAATTTAACATCTAAAGTTGCCTTAACCTCCCTCTAAATAAATCACAAGTAGAAATTATATTAAAATTGGCTGTCATGTCGACAAAATTACTTGCAAATAAAATGCAAGGTCAATAAATTGAGGTCTTTAGTGCAGCTTTCCAACATTGCTGGGTGGGTCTCATTCACTTGGCCAACATTTGCCTCACTCCCCAACATCAATCTTCCATTCTCTCCCTCGACCCTCACTAAATATCCTTGCATGGGTCATTGGCCTTGTACTATTTGTGGGATTTAGGGTCATGAACAGCAAGTGGAATCAATACAATTGTAAATAATAAATTATAAATAGAACTGTGGCATGCAGAGAATGCTCACTTGACCAGAATGATCTCATATTTAGTTGATCTATTTTTAGATATATGAATATGACATGAATGCAAATATCTTTTTCAGGGTCATTTGGTGGGACCACTACAAATCATAAACAAGGTGGTAAAAAAGAGGTAGCTGAGAATAATGTGAGCAAACATCAGTCACCAAGATATCCAAGACTTGTTTATGACAACAGAAGTCAATTCCATGTAGAGAAATTTCCAAAAGTTAATGGAAATAACACTCATATTTCATCGAAACATAATGGTACGAGCTAATTTGTTTACTTGTTAATAACCTATTGGAACCAGTTTGCTTATCGTTATTGTTTTTTTTAATCTGACAGGTTTTTCAGCAATGAATAAAACAACAAGTTCAAGAAACAATAATGATAAAATTGATTATTTTTGATAATTTTCACGATTTTTTCAAATGAGTTACAAAGAATCTATGTATTTTCTAGAAACAATTGAATTTTATATGTAATTATTAAATGAAATATGATAATAAAAAATAAGTTTTATCTTTTATTTTTTAACTTTTACTATACAATGTACAAATCCTGGACATTATTATCTGTAATATAAAAAATATGGGTCAGACTTGAGTACAAAAGTCATCTGTTAGTGATTAGAAATAATGAAACCTCTACCTAAAGTTGATGTAATAATCATCTGGTTAGAACATTAATACTGTCATTAAGGCAAATCATACACTTCATAGGGAAGATCACATTACATGTATCCAGAAACCAGACTCGATTTATTACTTGTACTTAACAGTTATTGGAAAGGTAAACAATTTTATTTGAATTTAATGCTTTTAGAAAGTGAAATTATCCAAATTTTAGGGTTAGGATTATTCATTGTTATTAATTGGATAATTTGAACAAATGGCTGCATTACATGTTTCTGTAAGTGATTTATTTTCAACCACAAGTATGAAATAGCATATTTGTTAATTATATTTCTTCCAGTGTCGTTACGTTCATCATTTTGATGACTTTACTACGCAATGTACATTTGTGAAAAATAATTCAGATTGTCAACAAGTGCAAGGAATATTTAACTATCTGAATTTTGTTTATTGTACTGCTGCCGGATTATCTTTAATCCCAATTATTATTTCTGTAAGTAAACTGATATATACAATATTTAAAAAAAATAATAATTGAAAGATAATATATTTCAGTGCTTCTGGTTGCTAATGTTGTTTATTATTGTTGGAAGAACAGCTGATGATTTGTAAGACAATAATTTACATTTTTCATTGCTTAAAACGTCAATTTTTATCTTTTAGTTTTTGTCCAGCCTTGGATGTAACTGCAAAGTTTTTTAAATTATCTCACAATGTGGCAATATCCTTTTTATCACTATTAGTTATCTAACTACGAAATGAAACCGAAATTTTCTTGACATTAAGTTCCAGGGAGTAACATTTCTCGCATTTGGTAATGGAGCACCTGATATTTTTTCAAGTCTTGCTGGAGTTACCCAACTCAGACCAGAATTGGTGATCGGTGCTCTTTTTGGTGAATTTTATCACAAATTTAAATGCAACTTTCGAAATTAAACATTGTTATTTTTAAAGGTGGTGGAATTTTTGTAACAACAGTTGTAGCTGGTAGCATTATTTTAGTATCTCCATTTGACATGATGCAAAGACCGTTTTTAAGAGATGTCATATTTTATTTAGTTTCTGTATTTTGGACTTTCAGTTTGTATTACACAGGAAAAATCACACTTTACCATTCAATAGGTTATTAACTTATAAATCATTATGTTGTTTGACAGCTTCTATTAATTTGTCTATTGATTTTAAAACAGGTTTTATTTTGTTGTATATCATTTACTTAATTGTGGTATTAGTGGGCCATTATGTATACCAAAAATGGTTAAAGCCAAGTAGGTCAAGAATTATTTAAAATTTAAAAAATTAATAATGATAATTATTATCGAAATATTTTTTCGGTAGCTGTGCTAAGAAATATGATTAAGAAACACTCCATAATTACGATTACTGTTGCTAGTCCAGATGGAAGTGTTGTGTGTCAGAATTATTCTGAAGAAAGCAGGGAAAATGAAAATTATTTTTGGAGAAGAAGATCTTTAGAAAGGCGTCATTCACGTAGATATTTTATTTTCTGTTTATTTTTTATTTTATTGAATAAAACTTTTTTTAATTAATAGGTAGTGTTTCTAGAAGTCATTCACAATCTTCTATGAATTCTGAAGGTTCCAGCAATGGACCTTCTATAAGTATAAATATAACCTTATTATTATTTTTTTACGTTCTTTAATTACTGTAATTTCTTATTTAGTCTTAACTCCAAGAACATCAATTGTGAGTGAATCAGGCCATTTAGGTTTGTAAACAAATCAATAAATAAATACAAAAACTAGAAAATTTTAATTTTAAAATTTTACAGATGTTCCAAAAACGAGAACTCTGAGTGAAGAATCAACACCTTTGATTTCAAGTTGTAGTTCAATGAGTTTACTTCCAGAAGATTTCACTGAATCAAAGAAATTTTTACGAACTGTGTCACCAATTGACCTCGATTTATGGTCAGAATTTCAAACATGGCAAAAAATTCTGCGCATAGTAGCAGTATGTAATAAAATTCAGTTAAAACCCAACACGGATAATCAAAATTATTCATATTTCAGAGTCCATTAGTTTTGTTACTGAAAATAACAATTCCAGTTGTTGATCGTGATAAACTCAATGACAATTGGTGTAAATCATTGATTATTGTAAACATTATCTCATGTCCTTTGTTTTTCTGTTTCGCTCTTGGATGTAAGAAAATCATTTTTAATTGTCATTTATCAAAATTTCAATAATCTTTTCTCATACGTTTAGATGGCACACGTTTAATTAATGGGGTATTTCCAGTTTGTGGTGTACTACTTATGTTTAGTGTGCTTTTATCTGTCATTATCTTTATTACATCTTCTAATGATCAGCCTCCAGTTTATCATGTAGCTTTTGGCTTTGTTGGATTTGTTGCATCTGTCATTTGGATATATTTATTATCTTCAGAAATTGTCAGTGTTCTAAAGGTAAAATTTTATAGCAAACAAACTAAATAAAAATTTAACCTTTTAATAATTTATATTATATTTTCTATTGTGTGTAGATGGTTGGTGTAGTGATGCACTTGAGTGATACAATATTAGGCGTAACGGTATTAGCTTGGGGAAACAGTTTACCAGGTCATAAACTATTATATCTAATCGTAAACATAAATTTTATCATAATATATTCTTTAATTTTAGATCTAGTTGCTAATGTCAGTCTTGCTAAACAAAATCTTCCAAGAATGGGAATGTCAGGATGTTTCGGCGGGCCTTTATTTAGTAGGCTTAGTGTAATAAAATATGTTTATTTATAAAACTGATCACATTTTTAATAATATAGATTTACTAATGGGTATTGGAATTCCTTTTACAATTATCACAATAAATGAGTCAAGTAGAATGATTTTAGTAAGTATACTCTTTATTATTAATCAATTGTCTGTGTTAAACTTTTACATAAACGTGTATGACGTAAGATCCTAAAATTATTAATCCGATCGCGATCGGTCTAATTTTAAACTTTCAACTCTGATCTCAAACTTGTCCGCCATTATCCGCTCAATAAAAGCAAGTATATTTTTTTTTCTTTTTATTTTAGGTCAATTATTTTACATCAACGACAATAATAACAGTGTTTCTATGCATAAGTCTCATCTCATCATTAATAATTATACCACTGATGCGCTTTCATACCTATAAAGCATACGGGCTTTATTTAATTACATTATATTTATTTTTCTTAGTTATTGCTATTTTAAATGAAAGCGGAGCTATTGAATAACTTAAAACAATTTTATAAATTAGTCTCTTTACATAACTAAAAACGAACTCTATTATATATGTAAACAACTGTTATTCATTAAAAATGTTATTTTTAACTTTAAATCAGTATACCTTAAATTCGTGCATCATCGCACACATTATAAACATTAAATAAATAAATATTAAGTACATTCCATAAAATTTGTGTGTTCGGAATTGCATTAGAGTAAAAATAGATAATGCTGATATAAGACTCAAGTAGAGAAAAGCTGAAAAGATCGTAGTCATTTTACCATACGAAATCTAGAAAATTCAAAAAAAAAAACCGTTAATTCGGTTTCAAAAATACGGGAAGAAAATATTACATCAACAAAATGGTCCTGGCTTTCAGCTGTGGCTATTGTGAAAGATATTCCCATACCAAGTAAAATAACTAAAAATATAGAAAAATTAAATAAATAATACACTGATTAATTAATACAATTTATACTTATCAAGGGTCCACCAAAACAAGCAGAAATACCCATTTGTGGATACCCGGATTTTGAAACAGTTACGTCAGCAATGAAATCTGAAAATATTTTATATTTTTAGGTTAAACTAAGCTATTTTAATTAAATAAGTTATTTTATTACCTGGAATTCCATTTCCCCATGATAGAATCGTTAGACCTAATATTTCGTCACTTAAATTCAAAATCTTGCCGAATGTCTAAATTTAAAAAAAAATTAACGGTCAAAAAATTTAAACAAAATCAAAAATATACAAATTACTGTGAGTAAACTGACGATTTTCGTAGCAATGAAATACATCCAACCAATGGATCCAAAAAACCCCAATACAGCCCAACACTAAAAATTAATACAATTTAAATTAATATAATAATTCCATTGAAAATCTCTACACTTGAACTCACTATAAGCCATCGAGGTGGCGCGTTGTTAACAGTGAGAACTAAAGTGACAATTGCTAAAATCAAACCAACTACTAATACCAACATCCATGGCTGAAACCATTCACTGTAAATCGGCTCTGTAAATTCTGCAAGTTCAAATATTAATAATTTTTAATATAAAAAGGTAACTAAATTAAAATTAGTTAAAATAACACCTCCGGATGAAAAGAGAATAAATAAAGGTGTTGTAATACAATGAAATGCATACAGAGGTCGACACCAATTGTTAAGTCGATGAGCATCACAAGTGACAATAGGAATAGTTAACTTCAAAACCAGTACAATAGGTGCCTAAAAGAAAAATTTCAATTATCGGTTTTTATTAATATTTTTAAATTTTACTCTTAGACTCTGAAGAAGTTTATTCCACCATTTTGAAACAGGCCATAAATGATAATTTACTGGACAAATGCCGAGAAGAAATAGCATGAAACTTCCTGGTGTGATTACGTGAGTTATTTCGTGAATCTTTGTAATAACTGAAAAATATTTTTTTTAATATTAGAAATATTTAAAAGTTTACGTAAATTAAATTACCAGTTTCATTCAGAGAACTTGTAAGTGGGCCATCTTCTAAATCTTCGTCATCTTCCAAGAAAAGATCGAAATCGTCCAATAAATTGGTCGTGATGTGATCACCAACAACTAAGTAAAATTTAAAAATTCATTCAATTTTTCGTTTTTACTATTTTCAAATATTTTTTTCTTACCAGAATCCCAATGTCTCACAATAGGCGGCATCACCCAATCTGAAGGAATCACATCCGGTTTTTCAGTTTCACTTTCAGGAACTGATGATGCTACAACTTCGTGTTCATCTGTTTCAATTACAGTTACTTCCGTTGGTTCTGCGGATGAAATTGACGATGGTGAAGTTGGAAAAGGTTTTAACGATGCTTTAACACTCGGAAGACGTTGTAATAATTCCTCCGATGAAGGTCTCGTTACGATTTGTTCAATTGATGGCGCGTTTGAAATGCGCTCCAAAGAATGCGCTGAAGTGAGAATCTCTTTACCTAAAAATTTTAAAATTATTATTTACTTCTATAAAGCTTTATTCTTACTATAATTTACCGTAAATACATTTTCGAAAGCAACGGGGACATACCAAAATGTAAAAAAGGTATCCAACATACGCAAATATGAAACCTAATTTAAAATATATTAAAAAAATATTGTAAATTCAATTAATCTTATTAGAAAAAAAAATCTTACTTAAAGCCGTTAGTAATGTTATTCTTTTTAAATATATACAGAGATAAGTCCAGAAGGAAACAAAGGTGAAAACAATTACATCTCTTAAAAACGGTCTTGCAACCATTTCAAATGGTGGAGTTATCATCATGATTGTACCAGCTACAACACATGTAAGAAACATGGCGCTACCTAGAAATAAATTTAAATTATTTAAATTACAATTTTTGATTTTAGCTTCACTTTAATGCATTTGAGTAATACAGTGAAGACTCAAAATAACGGGAATGATAATTTTTTTTAAAATTTCATACCGAATAATCCTGCTATAACCAAATTCGAACGTTGTACTTTAGCACAAGCAACTGATGAGAAAATTTCAGGTGCGCCATTACCGAATGCTAGAAAAGTTACTCCCTAAAATCTCGTTAATGTAAATATTTATAAGCGTTAAATTTGTTTTAATTTAATTTTTTATATGTTTTAAAAGATACAGCCACATTTTGTGATAAGTTGAACGATTTGCACATGTATTCTAAACACGGACAGAAGCTAAAAGTAAAAAAATAGTAATAATTATTATTTTCTTTTCTTTTCTTTTGTAAATTTAAATTATTGAATTAAAAGTATCTTACAAATGATCCACTACAGTTCCGATAGTTACAAAAAGTACTATTAACCATCCTAACTGGTAAAATAAATTATATTTATTAATTAAAAATAAATGGATTTAAATTTTTTTTTACTTACATATAAAAAGAGTCCCGCTGCTGAAAAATTGTTGTTAAAATCGCAGTAAATGAAATACAAATCTCTTAAAAATACAGTTGTATTTTCAGTAGAAAGAGCACACTCTTCTGTAGATTCAAAATGCACAGGAGCATTCTTCAATACGAACTCGCTTTGGATCATCTTGCTGGAAATGACGAAGAAAGACTAAAATTCGGTGATTTTATGCGTATTTGAGCTGTAATCACGTGAATTTTATATGCAAATAATAGAATAATAAAAATTATTGCATTTAATAAAAATTACAATTTTCAAGAAAATAAAATTATGTACAAATAAGTTATTATCTAAAATAAATTTAATAATTTATTTGACTCAAATACATTAAACAAAATAAATATGATTTTAAGAAATTAAATTTGCATTTGTAGATTATTTCCTCTTTTCTTTTTTTTGGTAGGGGGCAGTGAAGGAGTCAAAAGAGAAACTTCATTTCAAATGTAAAAGAGCCTCACAGTCATGCTGGATTTTTGTGCTAGTACTGGTTTTTCCGAGGTATTTGTTTACATTTATTTCAATATAAACTCTTTTATTAAATTACAATTAATATTTTAAAAGATATTGACGAATTTATCAACTATCACTCACCATTCTCCATGTTTAAAAGAAGGATATGCGGATTTACAAGTTTACCCACTCCATAACATCTCTACAAGT
>JAQFZN010001583.1:0-14996 GCA_034687075.1 Geophilus carpophagus
CGTACAGTCGGTGAAACGTCCTTTTCTCCAAAACGTATGGTCGACCAATCGTTTGGTCGGCGAAATGTACAAACCCCCTTTGAACTGCTTACTGAAATCATTTTGAGCAAATTGATATTGAATGCACCCTTGTTTCTTTAAACTGCATGATTTACGATTTCCTATTTAGTTAGACAACTATTTACAAAACAAACATCAAAGTAAAGATGCCTTAATATATTAAATATATGTAATATTAAAAACAGAAAAGCTGACACATGAAAATCATTGCTTTGGTGCAAATTGATGTTATCAATACTTTTGCGAGTATTCACAATAGTGTCCTAAGATCATTAATTTTCGAAATCATAGTTTTTATTCGTGTGACATCTTTATTCAAATTATGATATTCAAGGTATTTTACTTTTATGTGGGATTTAATTTATGTAGTGGCAACTATGCACACAGTATGGCTTTAATTCAATCACAGCAGAAATTAATGGCCTTAGAGAATCTCAAATGATTACTTACAAATTGTATAAATTAAATTTTATTTTAACAGAATCTCTTGGAAATGCAAAAAATTTGTTATAATAAAATTTAACTTATGCTAACACCAAGTTGGACAAACGCTAATACATTAAATTACCAGTAAATGTTATAAAAATAATAATATAGCTGACTGTCTTTTAAAAAGTAAATTCAAAAAATGTTTCTTTTGGCATTTCTTTGTTTTCAGACACGTTGAATTTCAAACAATTTAACATCAGTGTCATACCATATTGGAGGATCCATATTTCTAAAAAATAAAAAGTAATTTCAATGAATTAATTTATTTTTAAAATCAAAATGGAAACTGCAAACCTTAAATAAATGACTCCCCACATGTACGTATGAAACCATAAAGTTGTCCCACTATTAGCTTGATATTTGCGAATCAGAATTGGATGTGGTACAGGAAGCAATCCAACAAGAGTGCCATGTTGAAGAAATTTTAAAATTTCACTTTCATCAGTCAAACCTCTGTAAATTTTAACAATATTAATAATTGTACATCAAATTAAAATATGCTATCTTACTTATCTATGCAAATTTTCTCAACTTGCGGAACTAACACTTGCAACAATCTCATTATTGTTTGAAGAGGAAGTTTTTGTTTCCACGATTGCACCCAATGAGTACTAGGAATCCACTGACTCTGATGGCTTGATGAAGTCGAAGTACTGCGTTGAAGTGAGGGAAACGTTTCCTTTTTTACTGTATCCTATAAATACAAATTCAATTACTTTAAATTAATTAAACTGCAGATTTATCCATTTATACATTTTGCTTCAGTCTAACAGACTGGACATCATTTTCCTGAACAGAATCATCACTATCCCCATCTCTTGCTTCTGTTTCTCCAATACTTGCTATTTCTTGAAGTGACATCGAATCAGGGTGTGCCTGTTCCTTCTCAGTCATTTTTTCAATACCTTTAATATTAATACAAGTTGAAAAAAAAATACAATTTTATTTGCAACGTCAAATTTACAAATTAATGGTTTAATTTAATTTACCAGGTGTAGCTGCTAATGAGGCATTTAAAGTTCCTGGTTCAGCTGGCAGAGCTGGTCTAGAACCTTCCATGCTAGGCAACTCTTTATTTTCAGTGGAACTACTGCGTATCAAATGTTTCTTACTAGTTTTACTCATCGATTTATGAATGGTCCCATTATCTGTTGGCAAGTTTGCAAGTTGATGAAAAACATTTCGTTTTCGAATTATTGTGTACACAAGATTAGAATTACCTGTTAAAAAAATTATTATTATTATTATAATGTAATTTTTAAAAAAAAATTATTTACCATCAAACTGATACTGAATTATATTATTAAAAATTTCCAGCAGAAAAAATATTAAATGATGATTAGTTGGACTAGAGAACAAAAACCACGGTGTGCTAAACGCCTAATAAAAAAAGCAACATGTTAATGTATTCAAATAAGGTGTTCAAATGAAGCACCTCTAAAAGATGAAGTAACTTTGTGCTAGCAACCATTGACAATGTCTTCAAATAAGGTGACACTAAAATAAAAAATGTGGTTAAACAATCATAAATTGTCTTGCAATCTAATTTACCATTAACTATTATAGTAAGCAGACAATCAAAGAGTGGTTGTAGTCGTTGGTGTCCAGTGGTGATAATTTTGTGAAACACCTAAGTAAATAATAACAATAAGTATAAATAGTATTGTTTGATAATAGATTACAATTACTCACGATTACTAAAAGATCTGCATGAGTTCCAGTAAATACAGGAATATCCATTGGCACACTGCTAGCATAAGGTTTATTTAATCGAACACCAAAATTCCGTTCTCCACTCAGAAGCAACAATATGAATACACCAATATGCATCAAACCAACACGAGCTGTGGAAATAAAGGTATCAAAATAGAAATTATTAGTCAATTGGGGAAGATTTCGTATTTCAAAATAGCAAAATCACTAATCTATCTTACACTGATCAGCTCGGGAATCATTTAGATGAAATAGAATCGGTACCAAAATGTCTAAAACATCACTGCTCTTCAAAACGTAAAATAAAAATTTCTGTAATAAAATTAATTAAACAATAAAAATAATTAAAATTAAAATTAAAATTAAAAGAAAAGAAGAAAAAAGTAAATTTTAGCAACTTACTTTATTATAATCGCAAAGTTTCCAGAAAAAAACCAGCAATTCTTGATGAAATTGAATTTTCTTGCACGAATTTGGTAAATAGGTTTGAATCAGGGGGTTATTAAGAAGTCGAGTGAATCCTTTTAACATAAAATGAAAATCCTCTTCGCGATGAATTCGCGACAAATAATTAATAAATAAATTTCCAGTATGATGAGATCGCTGTAACATAAATAATTCACTGTTAATTCAACTTCTCTACAACGAAACTACTCAATAACTCACATCAACTTCATCAGATCCATTTCGACTCACATTGTGATCCAAACAGACAATTAATATTTGAAGAGACACCTCAACTAATTGTTCTCTACTGTCTGTGAACAGTAGATGATTATATGGTACTCCGTATCCAATCGGATCATACGCACACACAGAATTCAATAACGAAGTAAAAATTGGTAATGCATGGCGATTTTCCGCAGATGTAAAAAATTCAATCCAACGGTTTTCGAGAGTCATATTCTCTCCTGATTAACAAATCATAAAAATAATATATAAAAATATAATTCAATTACACTTACTATACTCTAACATACCATTCGGATACTGGTAAACTGTTGGACTAAAGCAAGTAAGTAGAAGTTTTAGAAATTCCGTTCGATTTGAATAATGATACGGAACATGAGGCGGCGAATGTGCAAATCCAACACCTGATTCCCATATATATTCGCAGCTATCTATTGATTGAAGGTCCTCATGATTGTCCTATTGAATAATCGTTGAATTAATCGAGATCAATCATGAAATATTTTTAGTGCTTTTTATTAAATAAAAATGCTCCTAAAATCATTAATTATACAGACAGCATTAATTAATCAATGCGTATGTATAAAATTCTGGTATTCGATAAGTATTTGAATAGTAAAAGATAAATACCGGTCCAGATTTTTTGTTTGGTGACACAGTAAAATCCGGACAAAACAATAAATCCTAAAAAAATTAAAAAAAATTAAAAACGCAAATTATTAATAACAAAAACTCAAACAAACAAATTCAAAATCAATTTACGCAAATGGAATTGATAAGAGACTGAGCCAGAGGTGGAGATTCAACCTGTAAATATTAAATTACATCAAATAGATATCGTAAAAAGGCAAATATCGTAAAAATGACTTTCAACTTACCTCACTTTCATCAGCATCTTGTTTATGAGATTGATTTGCATTTGGTAAACTTGACCAAAAAAATCCTCTCCAATCTGGATCTTCAAAAATATATGGCAGAATTCGTATCAACAGTCTAACACAATTTAAAACTATGGAATAAAGTTAACATTTATTATTAAAATTTATCGGAATTTATGTAAATGTAGTTACTCAATGATTACCGACTAGCTGTTCTTGTTGAGTTGAACACGAACCATCAGCTGCTCGAACTAATTTTTCCACTGCTTTGTAACACAGTGTCGCTAAATTAGACGGAGATTCTTCTCGCAGCGCTCTAATCTCTACAGCTGGTATTAAAGTGAAAACATCTTGGACATTTTGAATGCTTTCCGACCAAAACTGATCCCAAAATGTTTCATCCGCAGCATCAACAGGCTGCAATAAATAATAAAATTATAAATGTGTTTACAATTAATTGATTACTTAATATAAACCTACCTGAGCTTTCGTTGTTAACTGAATAACTGCTTTACGAAAATTCAGCTTGGTATCAGAGTTCCCCATTTTGTTTACGTCTTATCCATCCTCCATCAAGAGCGGATCATCACGACTTGTGCGACACCTATTGGCGATATTTAGTACGATAGCAGGTACAAAGCTTAAAACAATTTCATCTTAATTTTAGAAAAATAATTTTTTAGAAGCATAAAACAAAAAACGCTAAAAATTAAAAGAAGTAAAATTAGAAACATTCCTTTTACGTCTTTAAGACGTTACGTGACATTTCATAAAATATACGTCACATTCAACCAAGGTTGAACCTTGACATTCAACGTCCTTCTTATGTTCACTTTGTATCGTTATCGCAAATAAAAATCTATATATATTTTGCAGGTAAAAACTACTTCACTAAAACTTGATTTACATTTGATAAACGATTAACTTGTAATTTTCATAAATATATTTAAGTTGCAAATGGATATCAGCAGTGGTAAATATAGAATGGAGTTTTCAGATGATGATAAAGAACCATCTACTAATCGCATTAAATTAGATAATGATAATAATAATGAAGATGCTAAATTAGCAAAACAAATTGAAACAAAACTTAAGAAAGAGCAGGAAAAGATGCAAAGAATTGAAAAACTAAAAGTAGAAAGAGAGGCCAAAAAACAAGAGAAAATTAAACTTAGAAAACAAGAGCTAGAAGAAAAACAAAAACTAAAAGAAATTGAAAGAAAACGAAATTTTGAACATTTAAAATTAATTCGTGAGCAAAAGCGGGACGAAAAAATTAAACAGTTTCTTATAGAAAAGGAGACTAAAAGGCAAAAACTACTCGAAGAAAAGCAAAAAAGAAAAGAGAAGTTGTTGGAACAGAAATTAAAAGAGAAAGAATTAGAAAAAGAGAAGAAAGCGAAAGAAATTGAAGAAAGAAAAAGGTTAAAAGAAGCTGCGGCTCAAAAGCTAAAGGACGAAATACTTGAGGTTCGTGAGAAGAAAAAGTTAGAGAAAGAATTAGAAAAGGAAAACGAGTTGAAGCAGAGAATAGAAAATGCGAAACAATTGCGCGAGCAGAAAAAAGCAGAAAAGAAGATAGAAAAGGAGAACAAATGACTGAAAAAGAACGTCAAGAAATAAATGAAAAGAAATATAATAAGTTGATGAAACAGCTTGAGACAATTGCACGGCAAAATCTGATTAAATCAGTTGAAGAATCTATAAGAGAGCAATACGGGTTTTAATAAATCCATGATTAATGTTATTTTATTATGTAGTTCTTTATAATTTATTGTATTTTAATTCTATTTGAATTAGTAAAAAGCAATTTGTATGTTTATATATGTCTAAGAAATGTTTACACCGTTATCGTGTTACAAAAGAATTATCATATATAACTAAACAAAGAGATCAAATTATTTTCACAGCAAAAACCCCCTTAAAAAAATAATTTACCCCCCCGTCCAAATTAAAATCCTCCCAAATATAATAAGTAACCCCCCCAAAATATGAGAAATGGAAATTACATAATTACAATCCCTAAACAAATAAATGTAATGTAAAAAAGAACTAGCCTCCTACTTTGACTTTAATTAAGCTACATTGAACTAAAATACTGATTAGTATCGATATACAGTACACATAGATAATACATATTGTAATGAAACAGAAAGTAAATAAAGTAAACAAAGGCTAATTACAGGAATTGCAAATTTTGCCAAAATAAAACAATTCAGAATTCGAAAGTAAAATATAAAAATTTTCGGAATATAATTTATTTTTATATATTTCATATATTTGTAATTCGAAATTTGCAATAAAATTTTCGAATTCGAAATTATATTTATGAGAACGAATTTTCGGAATTCTCAAATTTCGAATTTCGTGTATGCAATCCCTAGCTAATTATCAGCTAGTAGGCATAACTAGTTGACCTTAATATAATTTCTCATTATTAGAAACAAATTGTGAAACCCCCTTATAAGACAAGGAACAATTAGCTGGATGTGGTTTTTCTTGCAAAGATGGTATCTGTATTATGGTTTCATCTACCAATTTAATGGATAGATGCGGTTTTAATCGACGAAATCCCTTTTCAGATCCAAAATCTTTAATATACAATATTAAAGATTTTGGATCTGAAAAGGGATTTCGTCGATGGAACAGCTTTATTCTGCATGCGAGTGATCTTGAAGTTCAGGAGAGTATTGAATTAAAGGTTCAGGATGAAGGTGGCAATTGGGGAGTCATTACGACTATTTCCTGGATACTTTCAATTTGTATATTCTATATTCACTGCCTCAATAATGTTTAGAGTGAATGGGTGTAATGACAAGAAGGAGAATCTTAAGTCGTAGAAGCCTTTAAAGTAAATAGTCTCAACTTCATGTCCCAGTGTTGCATTACTACCGCATTTTATCGCGTATAACGCGCGCGTTATACGCGATTTTACCTACCGCGCACTCAGGTTGCGCGTTATACGCGGGTGCGTGTTATAGCCGTCTTTACATACAATTATTCAATTATAGATACAATTAAACATATAATTATACGTGGGTGCGCGTTATATGAGTATTTGCAAACAAATTTAATAAAATTTGCGCGTTATACGCGGGTGCGCGGTATACTCGAGTGCGCGTTGTACGCGCTAAAATACGGTACTTATTCCAAGCATCTAAAAAAAGAGAGGCCTAAAAGATTTTAATTTTTTGTAATTTAAAAATCGAAAATTTTAGTATTTCAAAGAAAATGTCCATTTTCTCCAAATTTCTGACTGGCCCGGGCCCTGTCTTACCTTAGAAAACATCATCTTTGTAATAATTTTATTTTGTTTGTGTAGCTAGCTATTCAAGTAATTAACTAAGGTGTTAACAGAAGACCAAAAATAGCCAAATACAACCAAAAATGAATCAAAAATATCTAAAAATGAAGCTAAAATGACTATAAAATACTGAAGGGGTCTAGCAGTTATCCCAGCACTGGGACCGCTTTGGAATAATAACTGGGACCGCTTTGGAATATAGATAAAGTTCATGCAGCTCTTAACCTAAGGGGCCGTACTTAAAGAACGTAACGCCTAAACTCAAGTCACGCTAATGTCACAATGAACCATACTCCCCCCCAATACCACGCCTATGACCTATTTAATCCATTGACCACGTGGCGTTACTGTCACGGAAGTATTAGACACCTTCCCCCCCACATCACATGGTGTCACGGTCTCACCAACCCCCCCCCCCTTGCCGGCGAACGTTCTTTAAGTACGGCCCCTAACATACAACATTTAGAATAGCGGTAAAAGAAAAGAATAAAACAAAAGAATTATTAAAGAACAAACAAATAAACAAAAAAATTGTAAGCCACTTGTCAAATGACTCTCAATACAATGCACCAAAATAATAAAGTGAAACAAAAATTAGGTATTACATTTACATAAAAATAGTTTGTTGTTTCCGCGAGGTTCTAGCATCACTCGCGCGAGGGCTCCCTAAGATCATCTCAATGAGGTCAGAAAGACCTTAACAAAGGAGAAATTGAGAAAAAATAGCATACGTAGAAGCAAGAATTAATAAAATACACAATAACTTATGGTCATTCAGCACGTTAGTTCAGTTAGACCTTTTAATTTGTTTAAGAGGGATTGTAACCCCTTTCTGTATGCCTCCTCTTGTTGCTGGATGGTGCTAGTGTCTATGGGTGTTTTAATGTTAAATGTTTCCATGTTTTGTGGCTTTAATCTATATATATATAATACGCTAAGGTGCGTATGTAGTAACGCCACGTCATAACTTGGTTGTCATAGTTACTACTTGGTTGCAGCCATGGCAACCATGTTATAATGTAGCGTAACAATGTGAATGAACGTAGCAGGTTATTACATTGTACTTTCTGTTAGAGTTTATTATATTATAGGAAATTATAGCAATAAAAAAACTTTAAACAAATGATTTAAGGTTTCTTTTTTTATATTTAATTTAGAAAAGCATAAGAAACAATAGAGATTATAGCAATAGGATTAAGTGTAGAATTCAAATATTAATTTAGAAATTTAAATCCAAACTAATTCAATATGGATCCAAATATAGAATTAAGTTGTGATTGGGTTTCCCCTCACCCGGCCTAACTTGGGGTTTAGCCCAGGTGGAGGATGCGCCGATCACAGGGTAAGGAGGACACACCTGACACTGCTAATATGATTGATGGCCTTTATTGGTGTCTAGGGGATTTCTGGTGTGCCGGGGATGCTGTAAGGCATCCCACCTTAGTGCCGGTGCCTCCCTTCTTGCCTCATCATGACTGTTGCTGGGGGGCAACAGGCATGATAGCCTGAGAGCAGAGGTAGCCAGGAAAGTACCTATCCCATGGCTAAGTCTCTGTGGCAGCTGCCTTGCAGCTTGGTGCCTCTGCTAGGGTCGGGTTTGACCAAGAGTCAGCTTGGTCCTTCTCCTTCTCTCTCTCTTACCCGACTGCTCTCTCTGACCACATCCTCTCTCCCTCTCGGGATAAGGGGGTGGAGCCAGAGGGGGCAGTCCTAGACCCGTGATGGATGGTCACCCTAGGTGGCCACCCATCACATCTCCCTCCCCATCGAAGAAGGGAGATCAGCAGGACCAAAAACGAATAAAGAGGCAAAAACGGGCACACAAACACCGTGGAGGATGCTACAGCGCTCCCACGACTCACCAGGCAACACCCCGGGCAAAACAAAAACAAATCAACACAAAAAAAGGGGGGTCTACACATTACTCAGGGAATACCCTGGTGAAATTGATTAAAATATGGGTATGTACACTTGTTTAAAAAGGGCTATATAATAAAAAAATGTTGGCACGAGGAACAATAAACTCGGGCGATCAAACACCCAACAGATGGCATTGGTGTCGACCACTCCTCGTGCCAAACAACAACCAAGAACTGGTTACGAATATAAACATGAAACACATATACAAAAACAAACACAAACTTTTTTTGAATAAGAAAAAAAAAGGAATTTTATTAACATGCAGGTAAAGGGTGGGGGTATTTACAAGGGACTGGGGCAGTGAGGGATCGTAATTTTAAGGGGAAAGATACAAATTATCTGCGAGGTCGACTGAGGGGGAGTGGGGAAATGATACCACGATGGGCCTCCTCAGTGACTCGCCGTCCCTGGACAACGAGGGGTTAAAACAAGACCAGAGATGAGAAATGGGGAACAATAATAAAAAAAAAAAAAAACAAACTGCACTGCTCATAGAGGGGGAGTATACGATAACTAAAACATGTTTATAATACCAAAGAACAAATGGCATAAAAAAAAACTTGGAAACTCTAAAAGATCAATGGATCTATGTATATACAAAAATATATAGGGGGAGGAGGAGGAGGAGGCGGGGTCGCCGATCGCTCGGCACGAGGGATGCCACAATGCATGTTGTTGTAGCGGCCCAGTGCTTCATGGTCGAAGGGCGTCTTGTCGGGGGCGGGTGATCCTTGAATCACCGTGGCCGGCAGCAGCTGCTCGTACCACTCGTCAAAACCCAGGACTAGCCCATTTTGATAGGTGGGTGACAACTCGTGCATAGAGCTGGCGACGGGCTTCGTCGTAGTCCCAGCCCGGGTTGCGACGCATCACTGCCACGACCGTGGCACGAGGAATCATCTGGGAGCGGAGCTCTGCCAGCCTCCCATTGAGAATTGTGATCTCCTGCCCCACGGTCATCGGGTATGGGGGCGGAGATCGTCGTCGGCGAGCCACTGCAGGGCTGCGCTCACGGGGAGCGGACGACGAAGCGGGTGTTGATGTCGATGCAGCAACCAGTGTTGATGTCCTCGGCGCTGTAGTAGGTGGTGCGGTAGGCGGTTCCATCCGAATTGACATCAAGGACCTGGGACAGGGCCTCGGCGTCGGATCCGCAGTCGAGTGACACGCAGGGGGCTGTGTCACTGGCGTCGGCGCAGGCGTTGGTTCAGGTGGGCCAAAATTGCAGGAAGGCAGCACCACCTCGGTCTCATCGGGGATGCGGTGATCACACCGCAGGAGCCACGAAGACACCGTGTGGGCGTACCTCGCCTGCAGAGCATGTTGCCGCAGCCAGGGCGACAACAGGTGCGTCATGGGGCGTTGCTCCGACTCGTTGCAGTTAATGCAACTGAAAATGTAGCCTCCCAGAAGGAGGTACGTCGCCCCGGTGCAGATGACACACGTCATCCAGTCGCGGATGTTGAAACTGGGCTTTGGCTAAAATTAGGCAATTAAAACAAAATAAAATTAATAAAAGTAAACAAATGATAAGCCAAAAAAAAATTAAATATACTGTATATAAAAATAAGCGTGGTAAAAAAAAAATGGTGATCAAATAAATTACGAATAAATTAAATTAACGATAAGGAAAATGGTCGGATGGCTGCAGGGAAGTGTGCTCCAAAATAAATAAAACTGGGCAGGGGCCATGAGCAGAGGGGAGCAGCGTGACCTACTTAATTTAAAACAAATCTGCACAAGAATAGGAATGTCGGTGCACAGACATAATATTATATATTTACAAAAAAATCTTTTAACACATTATAAATCTAAAAATAAAATGTTCAGTCGTGCAAGGGGAGACAACAATGATCTCGGGTTACACACAAAAAAAACTAACACACTCGAGAGAAAAACAACTCTCAAATTCATTTCACGTGACCACTGTGCACCAATTAGGATACAAACACGGGTCACGGGGGCGAGTGTGAGGGGGAGAAAAAAAAATCAACAAATTGGTAACGGCACTCCAGTCGAGGTGCGACCGAGCCGCCGCAAACAACTCAAGAATGACTTTGGCAATTGAGTTCGAAGATGGCGAATCATTCGAAATACGGGGTCAACAGACGGAGTCGATGCGGTCCTGTCCCGAGGGCATCACCAGTGGGACAAGGAAAAACATGCTGGATCGTCACTGTGTGGGGGGGGTTTCCTAAATTAGGGCGAGTGGCCTCGGGTGGCCATCAAAAAGGGCAAACCACAAGCGAGGGAGTGTTCGCGATCTACTAGGGGAAAAACTGAAAATTTACAATATTTATAGGACTCTGTTTAGGCACTAGGGAACCACCAAATCTGAGGGAATGCAGCGCAACCAGTCAAGTTGGTGAAATAGAGACAATGATGCATCGCGCCAATCGAGAGCGGATTTTATGTTATTAAGCTCGTTGGTTTCCAACTGCAGTGTCGGCCAGCTTGGTCGGCAGCAACAGACAGGGAAACCAAAATCGGAATCTGACGCCCTTCCAGCCGCGTGCCAGCCCAAAGAGCAACAGTATGCGCACACATCCACCTACCACAATCGAATGTATGCATGCCAAATCTCTCTGAACGAGCACGTTGAGCGGGGAAGTAGGCCAATCAGAGCTTGGAAAATTGTATGCCATCAAAGTTCTATTTGGGTTGTTGGTCTGCAAAACCTCAGGGGGTGCAATCCTGGGTCAGAGGATGAAAAAACAAGGAATAAACCACATTTTTCATGCGACTAGAGACATCTCAACCAAGTGGGAACCTAAGTCCAGCGGTTGCTCGCCCAGTCATCAGTGCAAAAAAGCACGTTCCTCCGAGGAAGGGATAAAATAAATTTAAAAACCATTATCTTGGTTCGCTTCACTGCGCTTCACGGGTCTATGATGGGGATAGAACCAACAAAGATGCAATACAAGCCAGACGGGGGCTATCATCCTCATGGCTGACCCATGAGAGGGGTCCTAAGGGACACTAAAAATGGAAACTGATTGGGGTCACTGGTATGTGACCATAGTCACAACCAACAGATAATTTCACTGGTGACCCAATTCCAGAAACATTCCAAATCCTGGAATGATCGGTTTGTAATAAAATCAACCCACTAACACATCCTTCATGTTAGGGATCCCAAAACCTAAACCCAACCCTAAACTACACAACCTGTCCCAACTGCAACTATGCAGGTTGCCTCCCCCACCAGAAAGAAATCCCAGGGGGGAGGAACAAAAACAAAAACAAAAATAATAAACTAGGCGATAGCATGAGAAGCGAAAAATTCATCTAAGTGTAAACGCTAGTACTAAGTTCGCCAACAGATGGCGCTCTTCCGTTATTGAGGAGTCATGACGTCATTAACGTGAGTCATGCCGTGAAACGAATCCACGGAATCGGGGGCCTAATTCAACAAAGTTCTAAACTGCACTAAAAGGTGTGTGAAACCATAGCTAACAAGGGACAAAGGGGTTGGTGTAAACCTAAAATGATCGAAAAATTCAGTGAGTGACGGCCCGTGAAAGGCAGAAACCATCAAATGATCAAAACACAACTTGGAACTATTTTTCCGCTCCGGATCCCTACTCAACAATGAGAGGGAGCGGGCAGCTCATAAATGAGAAAAAGAAACTTATATACTTTTTTTCAAACAAAGGCTATGTGGAAGCCTCTCCCATTTGCAACGGAAAGGGAGCACACATCGTGTGTGTCTCTTAAATAAGAGTAAAAGATACACAAAATAAATGAAAACGGGCATGCAAAACTAAAAACTACTTACAGGTGACATGGCGAATGGTCGTAGTACAAACGGGCGAGAAAAAAAAAGAAGCAATTTCTGTCGCAAGAAAAACTGCAGACAACCGGCAGGTACGCAGGTACGGCTGGTCAGGGATGGCAGCTGAGGGAGCACGAGCAAAGGCGGCGGCAGAGAACGGCGAGGGCACAACAGCAACGGACACAGGCAAACACAACTCAAAAAAAAAACTAAACTTGCTGCGGGATGATGCGAAAGCGTGGGCGCAACAAGTGGAAGTGGGGGCGCATTGTTCCCACCAAATATATAAGCCATCCTCGCAAAGGATTCTGGGAAACGTTTATTGTGAAAATATTTTTGCACATGTGGTCCAAAGTGGAGGCATCTTATCTCCGTCGGGTCGCAGGTTTTAATTGCTCTGTTGTAAAATGGAGTTTGGACAATGGCAACAGCTCGAATTACCTCAATGTAACCAAGAGGGTGTGAAGCCATGTTATTCTAAATTTAGCCATCCCGGGGTAACTAATTTTATAATTTCAAAAAACGAAACTGATCTAGTTTTAATTTGTACAAGTGAAATTTTTTAGTGAGTAATGGATAAGAACGCGGGTTTTCCCAATTTGGCAAAAACCTGATCTTTAATTAATCCAAATCGTTCTTAATCCATCATGCTGGTAAATAACTATTTTAATCCATGCCAGTCACCTCCCGTATGGTGAATTCAATGTAAAAACGGGCCTCGAATGCAAAAACGGGGAATTTAATTTCTGCACCAAGCCAAAAAAAAAACAAGAATTTAAAAAAAAAAAATATAAATAATCAATGCGGTAATAGTAAATGATGATGATGAATTCATAGAGTTATTTTTGATGAAATGTCAATTTATTTAAATAAAAAAAAAAAATTTTAAATTTTAATTTGGAATTCAAAGATGACCTTTAAAAAAAAAATTTTCGACCTTTACAAGGGATTATTCGTGCAAGGTCGCCGACAGGAAGCGGAGGGTCCTATACAGCTGGGTTGCTATTGTTAGTGACTAATCACCTTGTTGTATAAATGAAGGAATTTTTGCCTGAGAGGGGAGTGTAACCCAGATATACCTATCCTCTACCTCGCCAAGGTCAATGGCGCTTCCCTGCAGCACAGGGCTGGGGAAAAGGGAACTAAAAACTTTGTTTATGTGATGTTATATCAATGATTTTGAGTAGTTGTTTATGTTGTGTGTGGTGTTGGATGTGTATATAAAGCCAAGGATATTCCAGATGCTTTATAATATGACGTTGGTGTAAATCAAACTTATGTTAGAAAAATGTAAACAAACAAAAAAAAATAATAATGCACGTTACGATTTAAAGAAAAATATGGTGATAGTAACCTAATTTAACATCCAAACAGCCAAGCTGTTTTACAAAACAAATGTCAGAGTGAATTTATATATTATTTAAAAAAAAATAGTAGGCTAAAGGGCTATAAAAAAGTTTTGTGTTGCCCGAGGCAGTGGCGGGGGGTCATATTTCCGCACCAGCCATGTGATACTCATTCAACCATCGGGTTAAATGGGAGTGACTATTGTAAAATCTAAAAGTGGCTTCTTCAAAGCACAAAACAGTTTCTTTGAAGTGGTCAAAATCATTAAAATATATTTCTATGTGTTTGTTCCTAAATTGGGCACATGTGGTGTGTAGGGGGAAGCTAACCCTAACAAGTAATAAAAATTGCCCTAGGTGTTGTTAAGTGAGTGGGGGAGCCAATTGAGAGGCAATCACTCAAAAGATAACAGGGGCAGTGAATAACCGACCCATGAACAGAGAAAATTAATTTCTGCTCCCAAAAAAAAATTTTTTGGTGTAAAAAAAAAATATACAAGGACCTAGTGGATTTTTAAACTTCTATTTTATAAGTATCGTGTTTATTTTTCTGCATGCAGTTGGAAAAGCAAGGCGTTGCCTGGCCTCCTCCTGCACGCGGCAAGTGAGTGTCTAATTACACGTGTTATTGTGTTGTGGAGTGTTTTATTGTGGCGGCAGATTAAATCTGACTTTATTTTGTTTTGTCTTATTTTTGGGTTTGTCAACATGTGTTTTACGTGGTCGGAGAGTCATTGAGTGTGCGTGGGTGGGGACAGTCATCCCTGGTGTAGTGGGGGAACCAGTCGTTGGTACCTTTGACATCAGTTGGGAACCGCCCT